>JAAAKG020070693.1:0-17326 GCA_010014905.2 Druon quercuslanigerum
ACTTATAGACTTATTTTGCTTATGCGTAGTATTTTACTGTAGTATGTGATTAGACCTGTTTTTATATATTTAAATTTATTTTTTAATTGTATTATTTTTTAATTTGAAATTGAAAAAAACTTATGCCCAAGAGTCAGGGAATTTCAAAGCATTTCAAAGATTTGAATTTTTTCAATATTTCAAGGGATTTTTAAAGAGTTTTACTTTGTTTGAAAATTTGAAAATTTTTTAAATTATAGGATACTATAAAATATTTGAAAGAATTTCAATAGATTTCAAGAATTTGAAAAGTCATCAGGAAATTTGCAAATATTTAATGATATTTTTAAATATTTCAAGAAATTATAAAGAGACTTACATTTTTTGCAATTTCCAAGGATTTGATTGATTTTAAGGTATTTAAAAAATCGTCCTGCGAATTTCTTTGAATTTTGGAAGATTTTGTAGAACTGTATAGGATCTATAAGGTTTTAGGATATTTTTGAAAATTCTAAGAGATTTTAACCGACTTGAAAACATTTCAAAAGATTTCAAAGAATAGGAAATACTTTAGGATATTTTAAATAATTCCAAGGAATTTTTCCTAGCATTAGAAAAATTCAGAGGATTCCAAAAGATTTGAAAAAACTTAGAATATTTAAAAAAGTCCAAAAACTTTTCGAGATTTAAATTTTTTAAAGGAATTTCCAACGATTTTAGTGATAATAAGGTATTTGAAATATTGTCATGCATTTCTAAAGAATTTTTTCAGGATTACGGAAGATTATAAGGAAATTTATCAGATTTCAGATTATTTCAGTAATTGCAAGGTATTTTAAAGGCTCTAAGTGGAGCATTTAAATGTATTTCCAAAGATCTCAAAGAATTTTATAAAATTTTTAATATTCCTTGAAATATCATGACATTTCATGTAACTTCACGGATTTTCAAGGGATTTTATAATATTTTATTGAAAATGTATCCACAAAAAGAAGATTTTTTTCACAATTTTTGAAATTACTATTTAACAACAGATTAAACAGGAAGTAAAAATATCTAAAAACTTTCGTAAAGGTTAAAAAATTTTAAGATTGTTATTAAAAGTACAAACTCAAGTTGGTTGATAAAAGATTTCAGAAAACTGTAAAATCTCGTTTTATATTACATTTTATTAGCGTTTGTTATGCTCGCAATCGTTATTTAAAATAGTTAGGTCATTTTAGGTCAGGTTTAGCTTTTTAAAAGATCTAAAAAAATGCATAACTAATAATAAATTATTAAAAATATGTACTAATAATGGAAAAAATGGTTTAAAAAAGTATTTGATGAATATTTTTAATTTGAGTAATTTCTAAGCATTTAATAAACCGGGTTATTTATGATTATTTTAATAAATTCATACCTAATTTTGATAAAGCCAAAAGCGACGTGTTCACAGCCAGCGATAATTCTATCGGCAATTCGGGAGGGACAACTGAAGTCAAAATCAGCGTGCACTCCAAAAATAGTTTGTACTTGTTTCTCTCAGGATCTTCACTTCCTAAAAATAATAATAAATATATATATATATATATATATAACATATAAATAAATTAATTACAATTACTATAAATTCATCTATTTTCTAGAATTTTTCATCCCAGTCCTTGGATTTTACGACATTTTCGACTTTTTCCGACCATTTCAAGAAAAAAATGTTAAAATTCTACCACTTTAATTTGCAATACTAAACAATATTGTAAAGTACGAATTGTCCAAAATCGGATAATTTCCAATTTGATTACTTAAAAATGAAATAACTCATATTTTAATCGTACTGTTTTAAAGTTTAATTTCCAATAAAAGCCTTAATTTTCGATACATTATAAATTAAAAATCATTTAAAAATTAATTATCTCAGATTTAGAGATTGCGGTGGGACTGAACCAAGTTTAAATGCAATTTCCAAGTAAATATGAATTTTTGATTGTTTTTAGGGCGTCTACTCAAATCAAATATTTGTCATTTTTTTAAACAATCGACTATAAATATGTACACAGTTTCAAGAGTATATTATAAATCCTGTTTTTCAGTTTGTAGGGATTCAATTGATATTTTTAATTCAGAGAGCTTTGGAAAATTATATTAGAACATATTCTTAAATATTGTAACACCGTCGATTAACTGAATAATTAACTAATACTAAATAGAAAATTAATCAAAGTCCATAAATTTGAATAATAATTCAAACAAGTTTTTATTTTATCTTTTTGTATATAACATTCAGTGCATATTTAGGTAAAATTAATGTGAGCACTATATTAAGCTTAATTTAAATCGTCTCGAATTCCTAAATTTTCAAGTAAAAATGTTGTATTTTTGACAAGACGAATGAAGTTTTAACCATATAGTTGAAATTCCAACCAAAAAGATTAATTTTATACTAAAAAATATGATTATTTAACAAAATACATGAATTGCCAAACAAATAATTGAATTTTTCAATAAAAAGGATACATTTTCAAACAAATAATTGAATTTTGAACTAAAAAGATGAGCTTCAAACCGAAAATGGAAGTTAAATTTACAATTAAAAAAAATCAACTGAAACCGATGATATTTTAACCAGAGTTTAACTTTTAACCAAGTAGTTTAACTTAATTTTTCAAACAAAAAGATGAATTTTCAAACAAGAAGATTAATTCTCCACGAAAAGAGACGATTTTTCTACAAAATGCATGAATTTTCAACGAAATAGCTAAATTTTTCAACTAAAAAAGACTAACTTTCAACAAACTAGTTACATTTTTAAATAAAAGAACACATAAAAAATACAAATTTTCAACCTGAAATCTTGAACTGGAATAATGAATTTTAAATAGAATAGATGAATTTTAATACAAAAATATGCATTTTCAAGAAGATTCTAACTTTCAAATATATTAGTTTCATTTCCAAGCAAAACGATGCATTTTAAACATTAAAGTATGAATAGTTAACTTAAATAATTGAATATTCAATAAACAAAATTCATTTTCGATTTTTCTACTAAATACATGAATTTTCAAAAAAGTAGCTGGATTTTCAGTAAAAAGGCTCATTTTCAAACAAATAATTTAATTTTTAACTGAAAAAGATAAATTTTCAAAAAAAAAAAGGGAATAGTTCAACTTCCAGTTAAACGAATTTTTAACTAAAATGATGAATCTTTATCTGAAATATTTGAATTTCAACAAAAAGAAGCCAAATTTTCAACAAAGATTAATTTCTGTCGAAAAAAACGATTATTAAAAAAAACACGAATTTTCAACGAAAAAAAACACAGTCAACCAAAAATTACGAATAAAAAAATGATTTTCAGCGAAAGACATGAATTTTAAACCAAATTGGTGAAATATTCAATTGGAATAATTAAATTTTTAGTAAAAGAAAATATTTTTCAACAAAATATGTACATTTTCAAAGAAAGTTATTAATTTTCTAATACAATGATGAATGTTTAACTATAATAATTGAATTTTAAAACAAAAAGATAAATTTTCAAATAAAATTATAAATCTTTAAATTTTTAACCAAGAAGTTTAATTTCTACCAAAAACGACGGATTTAAAGATAAAAAGGATAATTTTTCAGTAAAAAGTTAAATAGTTAAATTATTAGTTAAGAAAATAAATGTTCAATTAATGAGATTACTTTTTAAACTAAAATGATGAATCTTTAACAAGAATAATTGAATTACCAACTAAAAAAGATATTTTTCAACTAAAAATTAAATTAATAAAAAATTAAAACATCTTTCATGGTAGAAAAGTCACCTTTCTTGGTTGAAAATGATCTTTTTTGATAAAAATTTAGCTGTCTTCTAGAAAAATGGTCTTTTGTCTTTAATTTTAAAATATTTGATTGAATTTTAATTTTTTTGGTTTGAAAATCTGACAATTTCATTGAAAATACATCTTTGTATGCTAAAAATTCCATTATTTTGATAGAAATTCAACTACTTTGTTAAAAATCTAATTATTTTTGGAAAATTTAACTTATTTCATAAAGTCATCTTTCTTGGTTGAAAAGTAACTCTTTCGTTAAAAAATCAACAGCCTTCGAAAAAATTCGTTATTTACACTGTAAAATTGTACTATTTAGTTAACTCTTTTAACTACTGTTGGAAATCTGCTCACTTTTACTGAAAAATTAATATCTTGGGTTCGTTAATGCGACTATTTGGTTGATTTTTTGATTTTCTTTTCTTTAAAATGTGTCTTTCTGTCTTGAAAATTCATCACTTTCGGTAGAAAATCTTTTTTGGTTGAAAATTCAACAATTCTATGGAAAATACATATTATATTTCGATTTGAAATCTCAGTAATTTAAAGTGTTTCGTTATGAATTCAATATATTCTTTAAATTAATTTTTTTCAAAGAATTTATAAACCTCGCCTGCACCACTGATCTTACCTTTAATCCAAACATAGGCAGCAGCCGCAATCGCGAAAATCAAAAGGAAGAGTATAAATCCAAAAGTCTCGAGATTATTCGCAGTGACGCGCTTTACTCCAAACAGTATCGTTCTCAACAATTTTCCCTGGGACGTTGAAAATCCGGTTCTTAGAACGTAGGCAATGCAACCGTTATCCGTCGCTAAAATACATAAAATATTATTTTTACAAATCTAGATTTAATTATTCAATTGATTAATTAATTAATTAATTTCAAGTACCTCTGAGACCCAAAGAATTTTTACTAGGTGGCGAATGTTGAACAACTTTTGTGCCCCCAAATAAAATATGCAGCTTGTCGTCTCCTTCGAGGTCCAAAAATCGATTTCCCTCAACATCTTCTATAGGTTCTTTCATTTGTGGAACCGATTCTCCCGTTAACATACTTTCGTCGACAACACAGGGTCCTTTCAATAAAAGCATATCACAGGGAACGAGATTATCATTCTGAGATCTCGTTATCGAAACAATATCTCCAGGAACAAGTTGATCAGTGAAAATGTGTCGCCATCTTCTGTTCCTGTAAACCTTTTAAAAAAGTGACAAAAAATCATTTCAGGGAAGTTAGAAATCAGTATAAGGTATCCTCCATAAGAATTTACGACTTTTGAGAAAGATATCCAGCAAAGTGACAGTTTTTTTTATTTGCTAGAGAGCATTTCTTTATCATTTTAAAAATCAATATTTATAAAATATTTATTCTTGAACCAATAGACAAAACAATTGACATCAAAATTATTACTTAGTAAGTTTTTAAATTACTTTCATAATTCAGATTTCAGACTCTTTCCCATATGCCCCTCTTTTCAAGTTGAAAAAAATTACTTCTTTTCCTAATGTTTACATGAAACTCGGCCTTTTTCTCGATTTCTCGTCGAAAATTTTATTTTAATTGAAAATTCTACTACTTCATTGAAAATTTAATAATTCGGTTGGAAATGCAAGTTCTTTGTTAAAAACTCATCTTTCATGGTCAAAAATTCAACAAATTGGCCGAAAGTTGTACTGCATTGTTAAAAATCTATCTTCTTGGGTGAAAATTCATCTCTTTGGTGAAAAATTTAACTATTTCGATAAATATTTGTTTCTTTTTTTTATTGAAAATTAATTTTTTTCAACTGAAACTTTAACTATCTTGGAAACGTAAGTCAAGAAGCCTTCCTTGTGGTCGAAAATTCTACCCACTATTGAAAAAATCATGAGAAACGGTAACGTAGTTTATGGACGACCCCTAAGTAGAAATAAGATGTCAAATGCAGGCCTCGGGCTAACCTCAGAAGATCAGAAATTGTGTAAATAATGTCATAAATTTGAAAAATTAGTGCAAAAATAGCACCATACAATATTTGAATTATTATACTTTTGTGAAGTCCGAATTTTAAAGTATTTAATCCGAAAACAGAAAGTGTGCCACGGAAAATTAAATTTATTTTTTAAGCAAAATGGTCAGTTTCCGAAACTAGTATTTTAAAAGTATTAAAAATAAACTTCAAGTCTTATTTAAAATACTATTCTACAGTCTATTATTAAATTTTTTTTTAAATAATTAATGTCAAGGTTAGAAATTTTATTAAGTCGCTTTGTCGAAAATTCCACAATTTTATTAAAGTCATATTTCTTGGTTGAAAATTTAGCTATTTTGTTTAAAAATCGTCTTTTTTAATTCGAAATTCAACCATTTACAAAAAAATTGTCTTTCTTGAGTAAATTTTTTTTTAAATTTGAAAATTAATCTCTTTCTGTAGAAAGTAATCCATTATTAATTAAAAATGCGACTGTCTGGTTTCAAATTATTCGCTTTAGGATGAAAACTAACTGATTACTTGAAAATGAATCTGTTTTTGTTGAGAATTCAACTATTTCGTTACAAATTTATTTTTATCCGTTTTTGTTGGTTACATATTTTTTTATTTTAAATTAAATTTTTTTAAAAATATGACTATCAGTTTTTTCGTTGGTAAAAATTCAACTGATTGGTTGAAAATTCGTTTTTATTTGAAATTTTAAATATACTATAATATTTTTTTAAAAAATGACGCTTTTAGTTGACAATTGATCATTCCTAATTGAAAATTCAAATTATATGGTTGACAAATGATGTATTTCGTTAAAAATTCGTCTTCTTTTTTAGAAAATTATTCTTCTTAGTGGACCATTCAACTACTTGGTTTAAAGTTGAACTACTCTATTGAAAGTTATTTATTTTTTTATTGAGATACATAATTTTAGTTAGTACTTTTTTGGTTGTTAAAAAATGACGTTTTAACTGAAACTCTAAGTATTTTGCTAAAATTTTAACTGATTAGATGAAAATTAACTTTTGAATAGAAAATTCGTCTTTTTTGTAAAAAATTCAACAATCTGTCAGAAAATTCAACTGTTTGATACAAAATTAAGCTGTAACGTA
Source organism: Druon quercuslanigerum (assembly GCA_010014905.2). Taxonomy (NCBI): domain Eukaryota; kingdom Metazoa; phylum Arthropoda; class Insecta; order Hymenoptera; family Cynipidae; genus Druon; species Druon quercuslanigerum. The sequence goes on from JAAAKG020070693.1 coordinate 6,862, forward strand.
AAAAAGAAGGTATTTTTTGGTTGGGAATAAACTATTTTGAATGAAAATGAAAATAATATATTTTTGATTGAATCTTGATAATTTTAATTGAAAATTGATCGTATACAGCTGAAATGTTAACTATATTACTAAAAACTTATTTTTTCTTGAAAATTCATAATCTCGGGTTGAAAATCCAACTGTTTTATAACAAAAGTACCCCTTGGCTTGAAAATTCCACAACTTAGTATAAAATTAAACTATATAGCACAACATTAAATTGCTTCATCGAAAAAAAAATTTTAAATAGAAAATTACGTTTTTAAATAAAAAATTGACTGTTGCATTTTTTTGGTTGAAAATTGTATTTTCTCAGTTTTAAAATTCAAATATTTCATCACGCCCATCATCACATCCATTGTTCGAACTATCTAGTTGAAAATGTATGTAATTTGTTGAAAATTATTTTTTTATCATATAAAATTAATCTTCTTGGGGAAAAATTCAATTATTTGGTTAAAAAATTAAGTAATTTGTTAAAAACTCGTCTTTTTCTATTTTTAACCAATAAGAAGATTATTGGTTAAAAATTGTATTTGGTTGACAATTCGTCTTTTTTGGTAGATCATCAATTTTTTGGTTAAAATTGCAACTTTATGGTTAAAATTTTATCAGTTTTACTTGAGGATTCGAGTATTTTGATGAAAATCCATTATTTTTTTTGGTACATTACATTTGTTTTATTAAAACTTAGTATTTGCACGTTCAAAATGCAACTGTTTTGCAGAGAACCAGTCTCATTGTCTTAAAATTTTAACAGTTTGTAGAAATTTTATTTTATTTTTAATGAAAATTCCTTTTTTTTAGTTGAAAATTCATAGGTTTTTTAACCGTCTTTTTTTTATAGAAAATTTATATTCTTAGTTTAATAATGAACTATTTGGTACAAAATATATGTATGTTATTCGCAATTAATCTTTTTTGTTGAAAATTCTTTATTGTAGGGTTAAACCCAACAGTATTTTATTTTTAATTAAAATATTTTTTGTTAAATATAAAGAAATACATTTTTTGGTGAAAACTTGTATTTTCAGGTTAAAAATTCGACTGTTTTGCAGGTAATTCGTCTGTTTGGCTTGAAAATTCAAGTGTTCTGTGGAAAATTTGTTAAGAATTCATCTTTTTGGCTGAAAATTTAACTGTTTTGTTACAAGCTCATCTTTTTCGGCTTGAAATTGTACATTTTTTTGATTTTTTTTTCAAAATAGTACGAAAATATTGTCATCACTCAAAAAGAGTGTCATAGAGTGTTAATAGTGTAGTGAGTTTGAAGCCTGAAATCAGTATAAGTATAAATTAGATAAGAAATGTTTTATAAATCTTTACTAACCATTATCATGTAGGGTTTGTTTCCCATTTTTCTAATTTCTGCCATGTTTCGCAGTTGTTGTTGCACGAGAGTGCATTCAAACATGACAAGCATGATAAGCGTAAAAATACTGTAGTACCAATATTTGTCGAGGCACCATAGAGCGACGCAAAATACTTGAAATACGAAAAAAGGGGCGATTGCTCGCTCACGGAATAGGTCCCGAAATTCTGGAACTTCCATGTCCAATCTAGAAATTTAGAAAAAACATATTTGTGATATTATAGGGGGACAATAAATAATTCCAAATAATTTAAATATACAATTTCGCAATAAATTTTTGATGGAAGATTTCCAAATTTGTAATTCTTACTTGTTTTTGCCGTATTTTTCCTCCGCCTCAGAAACTTCATTTTCACTAGGATATCCCTTCCAATCGGAATAATGTTGCACCAAATGATTGACTGGAAATTGCAAGCCCTCAAATTGTTTTTTATCCGGATTCCAAATGTACTTCGTTTTTTGGAAAATAAACCAAGGATTTTGATCCTTGATACAATACAATTTAACGAGTTCTGAACTTCCATTGTTTGGAGTGGGGACGACTTTTACTAGTGAAGCATCGTATGGACTTTTTCTCTAAGACGGAATAATAATAAATATAAATAGTAGGAAATTAATTCAACAATGTCAGTTTTCGAAAATAAATTTTTGAGGTTTATTTGCGTTTCTCCTTCTAGGTTTTATCAGTTTACCAGAATGAAAATAATTTTTAAAATGCTCACAGGAACTTAACTTCAAAATTCATAAAAGAGAAACAAATAAAACAGTAAACTAATTTAAAAAAGTAAATTTTTGCAAGTAAACCTGCTAAGTTAATTTACATTTCCCCTTTGTGGTTTTTAGTTTCTCCGACTGCAAATAATTTAATAAATGGCCACAGAAAAAAAAACCTAATATCATACCATTTTAAAAAGACAAACAAATAAAATAGGATACTAATAAAATAATATAAATTTTTAGAAATTAATCTTCACTTGTTTAGTTTTCTAAACTGTTAATAATTTATAAGATACCCACAGAAATTTAACCATGAAAAAAGAAAAAAAAAGAAAATAGTAAGCTAAATAAATAAAATCAAATATCGCAACTAAATCTATGTTTAAAAATGCCCACAGAAAAAAATTAATATCAGAAATAAAAATAAGTAAAACAAATAATAGGATACTAATTAAATAATATTAAATTTCGGAAATGAACCTTTGTTTATTTACATTTCCCCCCATGTTACTAGCAGATTACCCCCATTTTTTTTTATATTCCAAGATTTAAAATAATTGAAAAAATGTCCACAGAATCTTAACCTGAAAAATTAAAAAATGAGAAACAAACAAAATATAGGAAACTAATTATTAAAATCAATTTTAGCAAATAAATCTTTCAGTTTGCAGAATGCAAATAATTCAAAAAAATGATCACGTGAAAAAATTTACATCCAAAATGAAAGAAAGAGAAAGAAATAAAACAGGAAATAAATTTAATTTTCCTCTCATTATTTTTTAATCTCCCAGATTTAAAAGAGTTGAAAAAATGCCTACAGTAAAAAAAAAGGGAAACAAATAAAATAGGAGATCAATTTCAATAAAATCAATTTTGGCAAATAACTCTTCAGGTTTATTTACATTTATCCCTCTGTCTTTTGGTTTCCCAGATTGCAAAAAAATTTTTATAATTCCCAAAGTAAAAAATTTAACATCGAAATGATAAAAAAAAACGAATAAAATAGCCCGAGTGGAAGATTTTTTACAACAAAACATACAAAAATCTAAAAGCATTCTTACAGGAATCTACAAATAAATACAATATACAGTAAAATACAAGAGAGTAAAGGCATTCGTCAGAATAATCGAATAACGTTGTACTTTCCTGTAATTTTAGTTTGTAATTTATTGTATGTATTTGTACAGGGTGGCCTTTTTGATCAAGGAAACAATTAAATTAAATTTTTTTTTAACTTGTTTCAGAACTTTTAAAGACTTTCTAAAATTATTTGAATTTTTCCTGAAATATGTCCTAAATTTGTTTTAAAATCTTGCACAATAAAGAAAAATTCCCTTAAAATTTTCCAGATTTATTTTTGACAATTTGGAAATCTTTTTAAATATCTTAAGAGATTTATTTTTAATTATTTTGAAGCCTTTCAGCATTTTTAAGCATATTCTAATTTTTTTGTTTAAAATCTGCAAAAATCTATATTTTCTTTTTAAATAGGCTATCCACTATCCAGGGCTTTTTGCACTGAATTTCGATATAAATAGTCGAACTTTGACGGTATACGTAGACACTTCGCTTAAATTATTTGAAATAATTTAAAATTTTACATTAATTATGCAAGAAAATGCAACAATTTTAATTAAAAATTAAAAGTTTTCAAATAGAACAATTAAAATTTTCATGTTCAAAATTTATTGTTTTGCTTTATTTTGAATATTTTTTTCTAATTATTGATGTTAAATGAACAGTAAACTATATATAGATGTTAAGCAATCAAACTTTTTCATAAATTAAAAATTTTTCAAATTCTCGATTTTTAGACTGAAAAATTATCTAAACAATTTAATAAATTTTAATATAATAATTAATGAATACAAAAGAAAACAATTAATAATAAATAACTAATATTTCTAAATATATTATCTGGAAGTTATTTTAAAGTTTAAAACAGTTTATAAAGTTTCAACCGAACGTTCCCGTTTGTTTAAGTACTAACACTTTTTAGATGAAAAGGTTTAATTTTTAACGTTAAAATATGGAAATTCTTAAATTTTGAACTGATTCCGAATCGCCTTGTAAAATAAATTTTATTATTATTTACTTGTTAATGCTTCATGTACATTTCACTTTTTAAAATCATTATAAATTATATTCACAGTTGATCATACAAAATTTTTAAAATCCAAAATTGGGGATTTCAAACCCTTCTAATTTTTAATTTTTTAAGTCTTTAAAACTGTATTTTTCAAATGAAAGCTTATCGAATTACGCATTTTAAACTGATAGTAGATTCCTGTAAAAACGGTTTCAGTGGTTTGCCCTTTTTTGAAAAAAATTTTGTGATTAGGATGGTATATTTCTGCAATAAAGTATTAGTATTTACAACATAATTTTCAGTATAGTTTTTCAATATTTTAACTTTTGTGCAATTTTATATTTTTGTGTAAAGATTTCTAATTTTCTACAATAATTTAGGTAATATTAAAAAAAGTTTTTATGACGTCTAAACGCCCAAATTTAAAAATTTAAAATCCGGTAGTGTTTTGTAATATCTTTCAGATTTTTACAATGAAGTAAAAAACAACAATATTGTGGAAAAGTCACACAAAATTTTAAATTTTAGAAACTTACACCTCATTGTTAATTTTGTTACCTTTCTGCGAGAAAATACAGTAAAAAATTAGCTACTTGTATTTAATTGTATTTTTTTCTTAAATTTTTTAAATTTCATTACAAAAAATTGCATGTTCTAACAAAAGATTACAGCTCTAGAAATGTTGTACTTTCTTTTAAAAATTTTTGACACCAGGGAGGATATTAATTTTAATAAAATCAATGCTCACATGGAAATTTTTAAAGATAAATTACATTTCACGTTCCGCGTTTTTTAGTTTTCGGTTTAATAATAATTCTAAAAATGTCTATGTTTTAAAAATAAATTTATGCAACCTAATTTCGAAGTTTATTTAAATTTAATCTCTGTTTTGTAGCTTCTCATGCTGGAAATAATTTTGAAAATACCCACAGAAACTTAGCTATAAAACTGAAAAGAAAGGAAAACGAATATTATAATTAATTTTAATAAAATCAATTTTCGCAAAGAAATATTAAAAAATTATTTACATTTCACCTTCTGTGTTTTTTAGTTTTCTAGATTAAAAATAATTTTGAAAATGCCGACGAAATTGATCCTCAAAATTGAAAAAAGAGGAACAAATAAAAAAGGAAACCACTTTTAATAATATCAGTTTCCGGAAAAAATCTTTTGAGGTTTATTTACATTTCTCCCTCAATGCACCACGTGACTGCCACCTAGCAGAAGAGATTCCTGCCACGTTTCCCAAAATCCCAAACATATTGGTCAATTTCCCAAATTTTTCGCCCCTAGTCATAAAAACCATTTATTTATAAGTAAAACTCACCTTGACACAATTTAGAAAGCAGTATATGTGGACAGACCACTGACAACAAAGGCAGACCAAAATTTGTAAAAGACCGATAGCCGCAATGCCAACCAAACCAGCCTCGTAATACTCTTCGATTCCGTAGACAAAAATCCAGCAATAGATCCAAATTAGATAAAGTGATACAAAAGGTAAAATGTACCCTTTAAAGATATTTCTCAACTGATTGTAGAGAGTCACACTGAGCACTAAATCGTCCACCCGCGACTGAGAATTTGTCGCCATGATTACACAAAACGATGCGGAATTCGGTGTTTTTAAAGAGAATTAAAATATTTTAGGTATTTAGAGAACGAGCATAGCAAATATTTCGCGGGAGGTACGAGTCTCAGTTTGACTACAACTTTTTACCGCTAATCTCGAAGGAAAAAGCATACTTTTTCCTCCGGACAATCACTTTTTGCGGCCCGTATTTATCCAGTCACATTCAACGGCGGCCATTGGGACAGCAACGCCATCTACGGCTACTGTGCTAGGCATTTAAAGTTGTGACGTCAGATGGCAAGATGTCTGAATGCTGAGGGCCAAGCAATAATACTAGTTGCATTGGACAAAACTAGATTTTTTTAATAACTTGAAAAAAAATTTTTTTAAGACAACCAAAAACGAACAATTTTCATACAAGAAGAATAATTCTCCTACCGATATAGATGCATTTTTAATCACATAGTTCAATTTTTAACTGAAAAGGGAAAATTTTAAAGTAACAAAAAAAACGAATTTGCAACAAAATTGTTGAATCATCATCCACAGAAATTAATTTTCAGCTAAAAAAAATGAATTTCTAACCTACAATAAAAAAGTTATAATTTCAGATCAATAATTGAATTTTCAACAAAATAGCTCAATTTTTAGTGCAAGAAATGAATTTTCAACTAAAGCAGGCTAACCAAATAAATGTTTAGCAAAAATTGGACGAGTTGAATTTTCAGTTTAAAAAATCCATTTTTAAAAAACAAAATTAAAATTTCCAAAAACAGTTGAATTTACATATTTAAAACCAAAATGTACTTACAAACAAAAATAATAATACTCTATCAAAAACGACGAATTTTTAACAAAATATATGAAGAATAAAATTTTAAATAAAAATAGAACAGTTAAATTTTTATATGACTAAATAAATTTTTAACCAGAAAGTTGAATTTGCAAACAAATAAATATTTAGTTAAAAAATGCAAAAAAATCATAAAAAAATTAATTTTCCACAAAATAGGTAAATTTTTAACCATTTTTGATCAAGAAGAATTTTAGACTAAAGAAATCAATTTTTAACCAAAAATGGAATGGTTTAATTCGCAGTTTAAAAAAATAATTTTAAATTTAAAAAAGTAGTTTAAACCAAAAAGTTAAATTTTTAACAATAGCAAACAAAAACGAAAAGACGTTTTAACTGCAAATCATTTAATCAATTTATTATTTTCAAACATGAATGATGATAAACTAAAAAAAAAAGTTTTTTTAACTGAACACGATATATTTTCAAGCCAAAGAAAAACGAATTTTTCACAAAATAGTTAAATTCTCTACAAAAGAAAACATTTTCGATTGAAAAAGATGAATTTTTACCAAAAAGAATCATTTTTAACAAAAAGACCTCTTTCCTTGACAATTTTACTATTTATATGAAAATATATTTTTTGTTATTGTTGAAAATTAATTTTCGTTAAAAAATAATCGTTTTGATTAAAAATGTTCTTTTTTCGTTGAAAAATAATTTCTTTGGTTACAAAATTAACTTGGTCAAAAATGTTTAAATTCGCTTTTCTTTTTTTTTGAAAATTTATCTTTTTTCGTTGAAAATACATATTTTTTTGCTAGAAAAGTAGTCTTCTTTTTTAAAAATTCTTCGTTTTTAGCAGACAATTTATTTCTGTCGTTGAGAATTCAAATATTTTGTTCGAAATTTGTTATTTTTTTGGTTATAAATGAATTTTTTCAATTATTGTGTTGAAATTCCTTGTTTTAATTTAACTTTATTTTTTAACTGAAAATTAAAACATTACATTTTTGGCTGCAAATGGACTTTTTGAGTTGAATATTCATTTCTTTCATTGAAAATTGAGCTATTTTGTTGAAAATTCAATGTTTTATCTAAAAATTTAAATTTTTCACTCTTGGTTGAAAATTAGTTTTTGTGGTTTAAAAACATATTTCTATAATTGAAAGTTTAACCATTTTTTCGAAAATGCGTTATTATGACACATAATTGTCAACAACTTGCATCAATATAATAATATAAAATAATATACAATAATATATAATATAAGAAATAATTTTTATTACCGAGTTGAAAATCTAATAAATTAAATAAAATGCTTCCCTAGTGCATTTTCAACTTGGTGTCGCAATTTGTGTGGACGTAAGTTGTTAAAAAATAATATCGGTAAAGGAGGAATCGAATATCGAAATAAAAATTTGCAAAGAGAAATGAAAAATACCAAAAACAAATAAATGGTCAATTACAAAATGCAATAAGTAAATTGAACGTCTTATCTGTACTTAGGAATTATTTTTGTTATTATTATTAATGGAAATTATTATTCGAAAAGTGTCATTTATTATTTTAAAAAGCTTAAACGTCAAGTGCCCGTAATTACACTAATTTACCTATAATATACGTAGGCTCATCTAAATATTTATGAAATTATTATTATGATGCGCACGTTCTGTTTAAATTTTCTAAACTTTAAAACCGTGATTTCTTGGTGTTCAATGGAAATCATCGTGTTTCTTGTATTTCACGACGATACGATAATTTCTTGTTCCTCGACTTTTTTATTCGGTTTCGCCAATTTCTCGCTAAAAAAATAATTATCTCAAGAGGAATCTACTATTACACTAAGTTACAAAATTCGATAAAATTCGTATTTATCTCATTTTTATGGTGTTTGTTTGTATATATGGAAGCGCTGATTCCAAAACTAACCTTCTTTTTTTCGCAGAATGAATATTATTAGATATTTAAAATTTCATTTTCAATATCACATAAACCTTTTTAATCTATTTTATAAACTTTATTTCTTATTTTTTTATTTATTATTATTTATTTATTTTATAAAATCCGAGTTAATAATTATTTTTACGGTAACTCTTCACGTATTTTGAAGCACTGATTCTGAAACTAAGTTTTTTTCGTAACATAACATTCTCGGAGATATTTAAGATTTAATGTTCAATACTGCGTAAAAATGAAAAAATCATATTACGCACTTGTAACAACGTGAGAAAAAGTATAAGGTAATTTTCCAAAACATTAAATCGTTGGAGATGAATTTGGCTTCAATTTCAGCCGTATGAGAAACCTTTAGCATTTCCGTTTACAGTAATAGAAACTTCGGTTTCAGAAACAACCAAAAGTGGGGGGATTTCACTTTTTGAACGTTGCTTCTTTTTCTTTGAAAAACGTGAAAAGTTATAACGTATTCTCCTTTAGGTTGTTTATCTACAGAAAGAAAAACCATCGAAATTTTTTATCAATTGATGAGAAACAAAATTTTTTCCCCCAGTGTCATCAACAGAACCTCATAATTTTGCACACATTGCTTTTGGCGACATTTGATCATTATCCATCCATTAGTTCGCAATTCGCATAGGGCTAATTTTTTGAACAAAATTTAGTTATGCTATCTGGAATTTTAAGGAAAAAAATGTTATACTTAGTTTTATAAACATTCTGAGCATTTTAGCGAATGTTTAAAAATAGCAGACCTCATGATAATGCTTTCGACAATAATATGGAGTAATTAAATTAATATCTTGAAAATTTATTCCTTATAATTTTTATTCATAGTTATTACTTTCAGTGTTATAAATTTTATCTCAGACGTAAGATTGGTTGCTTCATTCATAGAATGTATTTTTGTGAGTTGGATTTTCTTAGACCAAAAATGTGTTATTATTATAATTTTACAAACTGTTATTAATACTCACTTTTGATTTCAGTACAAATTATTTTTTCCAAAATTTTTGATAACATTATTCGTAAAGATTATTTTCCCGTGTTTGTATTGCCGGATAATAAATAATTTTTTAGGGTTTTCCGTCGAACAGCAGATTTTATATAACATAATCATATGAAAAGTTAAGTTCATATATTAATTTGCGTTACATGCATATTACTTAAACTTTTTTTTTAAATTTAAGTAAAAAAGTCTAAAATTTAGCGTCAAGATATTGCTTAAAATAATCTGTTAAAATTTTCTGAATAGTTAAAGATCAGACCAATGAAACTCGACTAAAAAATAAAAATAAAAATTGAAAGGGGAGCTCCTTTACTGCTGAAAATAAGGGAGATTCCCATTTCATCGTCGTCTACCTGGTCGAGTTACCCTCTCCACTCGGCTTCCCCTTACGTTGCTCAGTGAGCCAGAGCGCTGTGCTAAGCCTTGCCAGCGGGAGGTTCTTTTGTCCTAGTGATGAATAAAATACGAAAATTAAATTTTTTTAAATTTTGAACTCAGCTAATTAAAAATATTATATTTGGAATCTACGCCCTTGAGCGATTCCAACGATATGTCGCTTGCAATCAACAGATGCAAATTAGAATGAGTTGATGCTGATTTTAGTTTATGTTTTGTACAGTTGAAAATGCAACAGTTGATTTGTAGAAAAATCGTCTGTTAACAATTCAACTGTGGAATTAATATTTAATTAAATAATAAACGACGATATTATAAATAAATTGACAATAATATAAATTATGTTTATAAAGCTTTGTGAAAGTCTTAAATCCATAGACTACTGTACTGCAGAAAATACCATAATGCTAACCAGTGACAAAACATAAACTATAATCAGCGTCAACTCATTCTAATTTTCATCTTTTGATTGCAAGCGACATATCGTTGGAATCGCTGAAGGGCGTAGATTCCAAATA
>JAAAKG020070704.1:0-17325 GCA_010014905.2 Druon quercuslanigerum
CCACCGAGGCTCTTCCAGAGTGCGAGGCGGGAATCGAACCCGCAAGCCGACAGAGTGGGTCCAAAGCCTGCGCTTAATTTATTTTTAACAAAGAAGTGTCTTTTGTACTATAAAAATGGCATTTTAATAAAGTACTTGAATTTTCAAAAAAAAAAATTTTTGTTAACATAATAGTTAAATTCTTTTCCTAAAAGGATAAATTCCCAACAAAAAGTGGCATAATTTATATAAAAAAACAACAGAATTTTTAATCTAAAAAGCCGAAATTTCAACAAATAAAGATTTTTCCTTTAAAAAATAAATTAAAATGTATCTAAATTGTAGAACCTTAAAACCAAAAGATGAATTTTCTCGACAAAAATTGAATTTCCAAATAAAAAATATGACATCAGCAAAAAATTAAAAAATGAATTTTTAACAAAATAATTGAACTTTTAACATGATTTCTTAACAAATTATTTAACCAACTCTTTTCAACCAAATATTGAATACTTAAGCAGAACAGAAACATTTTTAACCAAAAAGTAGCGATTTTATTTAAATAATTTCTTCTAAACAAGATGAATTTTTAAAGCAAAAATTAAATTTTAAATTAAAAATTAATTTCTAACAAAATAATTGAACTCTTAACATGATTTATTAACAAACTATTTAATCAAGTATTTTAAACAAAATATTAAATACTTAAGCAAAGCAGAACCATTTTTAACTAAAATGTAGCGATTTTTATTTTAAAAAATTCTTCTAAACAAGATGAATTTTTAAAGCAAAAAGATAAGTTTTCAATGAAAAATAATTAAATTTTCTTTTAAGAAAGATTTCAGTTTACTTTTCAAGATCAAAATATCAACTTTAAAATAAGAAATAAGTTTCTACGAAAAAATTAAATTTTCAATACAAAAGACTAATTTTTAACGAAAAAGGAAGACTTTTTAACCAAATTCTTTAATTCTCTATAGATTAGTTACATTTTTATCAAAAAAAAAAAGAAAAAGAATCAATTTCTTTAAAAATAGTCGAACTTTTATTTAATACAAAAAAACTAAGTTTCGAAAAAAATTGTTGAATTTTAATCCGAAAAAGATTCCAGGTTATTTTTCAAGATCAAAATATGAATTTTTAATAAAAATTAAGTTTCTATAAGAGGAATTCAATTTTCAATCAAAAAAGACAATTATTTTAATGAACTTTTAACAAAATAGTTGAATTCGCTTGAAAGCGCTTTCATCCAGGAAAGATTCCTGTTCACCTTTTAACACCAAAATTATAAATTTTAAACAGAAACTAAATTTTGTACAAAATAGTTAATATGTCAACAAGACAGTAGAATTTTCAATCAAAATGAATGAATTTTCAACAAAATAGTTTAATTTTCTAAAAAAACAGTTAAATTTTTATTTAAGAAAGATGAAATTACTCTTATAACAAATTAATTTTTAATTTAAAAAAAATTAGTTTTAAGATAGTGTAACTTTCACCCAGAAAGTACGTTAGTTCTCTTTTCAATACCAAAATATTACATTTAAACAAGTAATTTTTCAACGAAATAGTTAAGATTTCAACAAAACAGCAGAACTTTCAATTAAAAAGTTTGGCTTTTTAAAGAAGAGTTGAATCTTCAAACGAGCAGTTGCATTTTTGTCTAAGTAAAATAAAAACTCTACTAAAACGAGTGAATTTTTAAATCATTGACATATGAAACAGATTTTAGTTGACTTATCAGCAACAATATATGAATTTAAAAAATATGTTAATGTTCTGTGAAAACGTATTTGCAAAAATTACTTACTTAAGTAAATAACCCTCTCCCCCTTCCATAACGAATCGTAACACAATGTCTCGACCCCCCTCCCCCTAGCGCTGTTACGCAATTTAAGTATGGTGCCTAATCTACTTGATTATTAATTATCTGGAATTTCTAATCTTTGTTTCCTGTCAAAAAATATCATTTACATTTTTAAAATATTGAAAATCATATCTTCTTTTAATTTGTATCGAATTTAAAATTATCACTGAAATAATTTTGTAAGACTTTTTGTCTTCTACAAGAGAGGAGCTATGACAAATATTTCTGAAACTTAAAAAAATTTGTAAATACACAGTAATGCTTAGAGACATACACAGATACAGTTGGTGCAGAAACTAAGAAAAACTAAGCACAGAAGAAATAATTATAATTTTACATATTTTCACCTAATGATCCATACAAAAACATTCGTAAAGAATACTAATTTTTTCTGAGCCACTTTGGCTCATACATAAGATGGCAAAATAATTCTGCCTTCGAAATTAAAAAAAAGAGAACAAAAACAATTTCAAAAGTCTAGAAAAGTTCTAGAAAAAGCCCTTGCACTCTGCATGCTTTTCGTGCATGCATTTATTTCTAATGTGGAATACTCTTCTGTTAGAAAGTACGTTTTTCAACCCACATCAACTTTTTAACAAATCTGTAAAAAAAATGTACAAGAAGGACTCATAAAAATTATGTTCATTAAAAAACTATGTTTTAAAAACAAATACTCAATAAAATCAATTTGTGGAAAACAATTGCACTTTTCTATTTAAACTTATCCAGAGTGTTGAACATGCAGAATGACCATGCAATGTGAACATGCAGAAATAGATAAAAATACTTCAAACAGTTGGCAACCGTTTGGCATTTACAACTATATCTACAACTCATGGTATACCAACATACGATTTTGTACTGAAATAATATAATAATTTATTTTTTGTAGCAGTGTTCAGTGCACAATTTAAGTTTTTACCTGATGGCGATCGGATTCCTGGTGTTCCTCGTTGCAGACCGTCTGATTTTCCAGACATACCTTATTCTCCAGATAGACCTAATTCTCCAGAGGTGACTCTCCCTTTTTCGAGACTTCTTTTTTACAGGCAGATCGCCTTCTACTGAGGAGCCTTTTCTTCATGCCAGGCCACGGTCTCCTCCTGCCAGAAATTCTTCTGTGGGTATATTTGGATTTATGAACTTAAGTATGTTCGATTTATCTGGCAAAGTATTCCAAACCGGACATTCGAAATTCGAAGATACGCTTTTCCTTCCGATAAAACAATTAAATTGAGAGCAAAAAATTCTGTCTTTAAACCCATACCGACAGAAGAACAAATTGTTTTATCAGCGTCTAATGGCGACGTTTTTGCAATACTGGAAAAAGGCAATAAGTCAAAGAACTCTTCGTGGAATATATGCGCTTGGTATTAATGTACATCACAAGCGGGTGAAAGTAAATGTTGGCAGTTAGCGAACTTTAAATCAAAAAGAACCCTTTTGTCTTTGATAGACGATATTTCAGCAACCAATGTTCGCACAGAAATTTTAAGGGCAGTTCTGCCCTTAAAACTTCCAACAAGATGCTGCCACGATCATAGATAAAAATTTTTTTATCCATGACATAAATTTGCAAAAAAGGATTTGCGTCATCAACTTTAATTCTCCGTCCGACCTAACCATCGTTTCGTATGTGCGAATATACTTGATCATGCAATAATCTGTTGCTAAACTGAAATCTTAACTCAGGACGCGCAATTTCCTTTGATGCAATAAAGTAATAATTTGTTGAGTTTAATTGCGAGTATTTATTTAAACAACCTCTAGCATAGTATCTACGAAATCTCAGTGGTGTATCTTTCGTGATCATGGTTGCCTACACGAAGACTCAACGCCTATGGCGGGAATCGTGGAAAACAGCCCACAAACGGGATGCCCTGTCCTCAGCTTTTCATTTATTCCCAGACCAGAGCGCTATATGCTTTTTCGTGTATTCCACTAGATCTTCCATGTCTATACTTCTCTTTTATTATTTTTCTATTCCTCATTTGTATGAGGAATTTTTATTATTCTCACTTCGTGATGACACCCGCTGACACCCGGCATAACCAAACTCAATCTATAACGACAATCGATGGTCCACACTCCATATCAGACAATAATTTCTCATTGCATATTTTCACTGAAGGGGTGCTCGCATCGCGGAATAAATGAAAATCCGAGGACAGGGAATCCCGAAATGGTGCCAGCTGAAATACATGGCGTTGAGTCTCCTTGTAGTACTTCGTGGTTGTGTAACATTTACGTAGGTCGCCATAATGCACCGTATAGCAAATACCTACAGAAGTGGCGCACAGCGCCATCTTCACCTGACGTACCGACCAGACTAAATACATCTAGATGGCAAACCACGACTTCACAACTGAACGGAAGTTCGGCTGGACAAATGGAATTTCTGTGCTTTGGAGATTACGGCACGTGAAAGTTCGAATAGATCGATATTATGTTGCATGGAGTTTAGGGAAAATAAAATTCATGACAAATAGTAATTCGAAGAAATAGAAATTAGGCCATGTAGAAGTTCCAGCAAATGGTAATTATGACGAATAGAAATTTGAATAAATAAAAAATATGTTGAATGATTATTTGGAACAACGAAAATTAGGGTAAATTAAAATTAGGAAAAATGAAAATAAAAGCAAATAGTGATTCGAAAAAATTAAACTTAGATTATATTCAAATTGATTAGGTGATCTAAAAATTAGGCCATTCGGAAAAATAAGATTTCTGGTTAGTGAAAAATCGGAGAAACAAAATGTAAATAAAATGACAATTCAAGGAAATGAAAAATGTAGAGAATAAGTATTAGTTAAATTGACTTTCGATCAAATGAAACTTATGTCAAGTGAAGTTTGGGGAATATTCAAGCGCCGCATCTGTAAGGCACGGAAAAAAAACAAGATAAAGAGGAAGTAAATACTAAATGATCAAAGATGTACAAACAATTCAGTAAGTTTCAGATAAAATCTTATCGCATGGTTTATTATTTGCAATTGAATGCCTTTCGTTGCTCTTTCGCCGTCCTTGGTTTTACCCAAATAATTTATTTGAATCTCTTAACCTCTTGCTAGGTGTATATTTAGAATTAACGGTAAACAACTAATTATTTCCATTTCGAGAGATCATTTTTAACACCTCTTTTTTACAAAACTGTTAGAGGACTCTAAATGTTTTCCTTGAAATATCCGGAACTTATTCATTGCAGGTAAATGCGATTAGGAATATAGCCTGAATCTTTTAGAGATTCCACAAACGAGAAGAGATGCCTATCGCTCAAAAGAGGAGGTAAGGTTCTAAATGTTGCAAATGAAGGACAGTCATGGTGAAGAAAGTCAACATGTCTACGAAATTTAAATTTCAAATCAAAATTATTGCTTTATATCAATCCAACCACAGTTGAATGCATTGATTTTGAAATACGATGAATAAAAGATATCATATTTTGGAAATAAAACTTAGAGCAATTAAGGACTATCAAAAGAAAAGATTTAAAGCAAGGAAGTGACTTGTTGGCTGCAAGAATTATTGTAAATAGTAGACATTCACATTTCTAATATTTAAACTTAAATAGTTAGAAAAGTGAAATAAAAAAAGTTTTGCCACCTTTCTGCGGATTTTAAACAAATATTTTCTGATATTACAGAAAAATTCAAAAATTTGGAATTTGGTAAATATTGAAATAATTTTCTATTTTTGTGTGTATTCCTGCGATCAAAAATTCGGTAAATGGTTGAGAAAATTGGAAAGCCACACGTAAAGAAAACAATTATATTATATACCAAATTTATTTATAAAGGTTTTAAAAATTATAAATTATTTCAGACAATATTTAGAGCTATATCTTCTTTTAAAGGGTTCCACAGTTTGAGGTGAGTTCCGAACCACCGAAGCCCTAACAGAAATACGAAGAAAATTTTCTTATACCAGCACAAGTCATAGGTATACTACTTTTATGTTATTATCAGGAAATAAAAATACAGTAAGGTAAATACACGCTTTTCGCGAATGAATTTATTACTTGTATAGAATACTTTTCTATTTAACATTATCCAGAATATTGACAAGGACTGAAATGACAGCATTGACAGTTAGAACTATATTTAGAACTCATTATATAGCAACGTACGATTCTGTATTGAAAAAAATATAATCCTCTATTTTTTGTTGCAGGATTAAGTTTACAATTTGACTGCTTACCTAATGGCGTTCCTATTCCTGATGTTATTCGTTGCAAACCTTCTGATTTTCCAATTAGACCTCAATCTCCAGAAAGAACTCTTCCTGTTGCCAGACCTCATTTTAATGACGAGTCGCCTTCTTCTGAGAAGCCCCCTCTCCGTGCAAGGACAATGTCTCCTCCTGCCAGAAATTCTTCTGTCCTTATATTTGGATTTAAATGTGAGAAATTAGGTCTCTTCGATTCATTTGCCAATGAAATCCGAACCGAACATTTGAACTTCGAAGATACGCTTTTCCTCCTGATAAACCAATTAAATTGAGAGCAAGAAATGGTGTATTGTATCTCATACCGACCGAAGAACAAATTTTTTTATCAACATCTAATGGCGACGTCTTTGCAATACTGGAAAAAATAAAAAATAGAACGAGTCTTCGTGGAATATTTTCGTCTGATAGCTTACGTTGTAAGCGGGTGAAAATAAATATGGACACTGGTGAGCTTACCCATATGGATTGCTTATCCATATGTTGCAAAATAAAGTACTAATTTTATTACAAATCATTAAGTTCTAAAGTCATTCTAATAAATGCATACAATCTTTTTTTTTGGGACCTTAAAAGATTTCAACTGTTTTCACATACGCGTCTTATTTAAAAATATATACAAAACAAATTTTTAGCACTTTTTGAGTTTCTATTTCTTAATCTTATTCTAAACGTGTACACCAGAGTTCAATATTTCAAAGTTTTCAAAGGTTTTCTCTAGATTAAATGAAACTTCAAAGAATTTTATAAGATAGCCACATAAGCTTTTTTAAATGATACTGAGTAATAATAATAAGTCAAGCGATTCCAAGTTTTTTTGAAAAATTTCTGATGATTTCACTGGATTATAGATTATTGCAACGTATTTACAATTTTTGTATAGAAATTCATAATTCCCGGTACAAATCTTCCTTTTTTTCATACCGATATTACCCCCAGTATTTACACTCAAATATTTTAAGGGATTCGAAAGAATTCGAAAGGATTTGGAAGGGTTTTATAAAATATAATGGAATTTTGCAGAATATCAACGACTTTATTTGAATTCAGGGGATTTTAGTGGACAGTTTTGAAACCACCTTACAACAGTAACATGTTTATCAAAAGCTCGCGAAAGTCTTACAACAGTATTATCTTTCAGATGTTATCCTAATGGGCAAAAAAATTAAGGATGTCCTAGAGACGTCTTTGGGACATCCCTAAGACGTCTTTTATAACATGTCTTTTGGGCATCCTAGGGATGCTTTAATAACGTCTAATGTCAGCCCGAAAGATGCTCGAAGAACTCTTATGTCTTTAAGACGTCTTTAGGATATCTTTAGGACATTTAACATCTTAAAGACCCCCAAGAACGTCCCAGGGACGTTCTTAAGATTTTAAAAGTTTCATGCTCACTGGGATATTAATTATAATAATTAGATTAAGGCAAAGGATTAATCATTTACAATATCGCATAATAATTTTAAAAAACGAGAATCCATAGTCAGGATCAATAAAAAGAAATGCCTAACAATGAACATGATAAAAATATTTTTTAAATGTATTTTTAAAGGAATTACATCAATTAAAAATATATTCTACTACCCTTCTCTAAAAATAAAACGTAATTTGACATTTATATTTTATTTTTCTGGTTCTATGTCAACTAAAGGGAATTAAATTTCTAAAAAATGTATTGCTCTCTTGCACATTCTATCTCGGTTGAAAAAACAGGTATCAAATAAGACAGAAAAATATTTATTTTTATTTGAAATTAATTGGAAATTCATCATCTGAACTATTTTTTTTAATAAAACTTAAAATTTTAAAAATTAAACCGACAAATAATCCCTTGTATTAAAAAGATCATAAACAACCATTTTTTAATATGTTAGGTTACTTTAGCATTTTACACAAAAAATTGCTTTTTAAAAATAACAATCATTACTATAGGAAGATTTAGAAGCTTCTAACAAGTTTAAATTATATGCGTGTTTTTCGTCGGAACCTGATTCTTTCATTTATAATAATAGTAACGTTTATCAGATTTTCATTATTCTCCTAAAGGGTGATTTAAAATAAAAACAATTTAGTTTCAAATGCGATGGTTTTATTTTCTATACATTATATTGCACAAAAATATTTTTTACATATTTATTCTAAACTCGAGACATAAATTTCCATCAATTATCAAAAATATTGTCCCTTTCTTTTTTATTATAATATATTATATAATTGCATGAGACAGCAAAACATGCGGAAGTGTTTATTTTCTAGTTAAAGCTTAAAAAATATAATGGTTTAAAAATGTAACATTTTATACCGAACTATGATTTAAATGGTATTTTAAATTGAATAAAAGCGTTTTATTTTTGTTCTTAAAAATGAAGACTTAAAATGACAAATTTATAAAGTTAAAGAATTAAAAATTAGCCATTGTAAACTAAATGATTTCATAACTAAAGAAGTTTAAAGTTAAACTTAGGATTAATAAAAAGTTAAAATCGAACTTTTTTTATGCATTATATTCTGTGATTTGAAGCTTGTTATATTTCAACTGCTTAGACAGATTTTTACTCTAAACTTTTTTAAGTTTCCCAGTCAAAAAGAAATTCACTGTCACTCGCTGTTTTTCAGTAAAGCGTTACTTGTAATGCCTTACCAGAAAAGTTGCGTTTTTTTTAGTAACGGTAATGGTAACGCGTTATTTTTTTTTCAAACTGTGAGGGTAACGGTAAAGCGTTAATTTAAAAAAAAGTAACGGTGACGGTAACGCGTTACAAATTTTTGGACAGTAACGGTAACGTTAACGCGTTACATTCAGACAGTAACGTGTCAAACACTGCTATCATTCTTGGTTTCCTGGTCCAGTAGCCAACTTAAAAATGGAATTGAAAATTATAAAAAAATAGTTTTCGATGTATTTACATTCAATTTTAAGATCACAACAAATAAATGTAGTGGAAACATAAATAACGAGTGCAAAGCGAGAGATCAGACAATCGCACGCGATGAGAATGTACCCGCCCTCCGATTCACACACTTATTATCCTAAAACTCCTTGCTATTGGTTTATGGTTATTTGATGGACATTCCGCAATTTCTTTGGAGGTCAATGCTTTAAACTCGCCGCTTATCATGTTTATTTTCACCCGCTTTCCTCCTACAGTGTGGTAACGTGCATAGATTCCACGAAAAATCGTTCTTCTTTCTACTCTATCTAAGATTGCAAAAACTTCACCATTGGATGTTGCTAATACAATTTGTTCGTTAGTTGGCATGGGCTTAAGAGCACATTGTTTTGTTCTCAATAGAATTGGTGTATCGTGAGGAAAAGCGTATGTTCGAAGTTCGAATATCTGGTTCGGATTTTTGTTGGAAATAAGTCGAATAGATTTAAGTTCTTTAAATTTAAATCCAAAAACCATAGGAAACATTTGTCTGGCACGAGGAGACCGGGACCTGGCACGAAGAGGGGGCTCGGTAGGTGGAGAAGATCCCGCAGAAGAATGAGGTATGAGCGGATGAATCGCATCTCGAGAATGAGGTCTGGCAAGAGAAGTTTCTGGAGAATAAGGAGTCCATTCTGGAAAATGAGGTCTGTTAAGAGAAATAGTTCTTTCTAAAGAATGTCTTTCTATGGAATTAGAATATCTCCCACGAGGAACACCAGGAATAGGGTCGCCATTAGGCAAACAATCGAATTGCAAACTGAATTCTGAAACCAGAAACAGAGGATTACATTTTTCTAAAATAAAACAATGTATATTGGTATAGTTATTTACATACTATATACACACACACACCCATACATGTTTTGTAAGGAAAGGGAAAATTCTGGAATATTCATCATACAATAGGAAAAAATATGTAATAGAGATGAGCTATAAAATTTTAAACCTGGCCACCTAAAATAATATTTTAAACCTAATTTTTATTTGACAAAGCACTGAATAGTTTGCTTATTACAAAATTTTCACGAAATAGCATTACACATAAATACGACGCAGAAAGAAAAATTTATTTTTTATAAAATAGTCTTTTGTAATTCTTTATTATCATAAAAAACAAATATTTAAAAATTTTAGACTTTTATTATTAGAAAAAATTTTCTAGTGTGGAAATGAGTGTCACCTTGAGTGTCTAAAAAAATAAAATTTAATTTTTATGCTTTTTTGCTCCTTTAAGCAAACATTTACCTAAGATGAATAGAAAATTACTAATTTGATTAGTCAAAATACCAAAAAGATTTCTGTCCAGAACCCGGCTGGGCTATCCCAGGCTGGGTTTCATGGACATTCATTTTTCTCGAAACACGTTATATCCTGGTTATATCCCATTGTCGTCAGCTGGCCAGGCACTAATCAGGTTTTTTCGTAGAAATTAAACATTTTTTAAGAGCCGTGACATTACCAAAGACGTAATTATGGATTCTTTAAAGAAAAACCTTAAATTTTTTCGAATGAATTACCTTTTTAAATTAAACTTTTATCGATTCTACTATGTGCAACAGCAGAAATGTTACAAATTTTATAAACTTCTCTATTGTCAGACGCTACTTAACCTATATACACTTTTAAATTAACCGCCATAAATAGCGCCTACTGCGTTTGGCGGGATTATTTAAAATTCAAAAAATAATTTTTTCGCATTCTTCTCTTATCCACTTCTCTAAGTTGGCCAGGTTTTTACGGGACCGGAAAAATTACATTGACTTTAATAGGATCTTCCTTCGATAAGTTGCGCACCTGTCTATCTCGTATCTTGTCCATCTTTTTGCAAGATTTTCACATATTCCCACCTGCCGAAGTTCGCCACTATAATTCACGTCGAGTAGTAAATTACAATTTTCAGAAAGATATCATTTGAAGATTAGAGATCAAATGACTTCAACCTCTCCAGTAGTCTCCTTTATCTTATACCACGATGACTCAGTAAGCTAGTAAGCTACTTAGCCAGCAGATGCCCCACTCAAACATCAACGACCAATAGCAGTAAGTCATCTCCCACTTTATCATGGCTGGCCAATGACATTCCAAAAAGAAGGCATGGAGGACTGGAAATTTGTTTAAAAAGTGGCTCACAGATTTGAATCAACAAATGGAAACGTCGAATCAGAAAATCCTGTTACTTTGTGATAATGCCAATAGCCACAATTTTACAAAAATATTTAGCGATGTAACAGTGAAATTCCTTCCACCCAATCTAACTTTGGAATTTCAACCGCTGGATCAAGGAATAATACGGACTGTTAAAGCTCTTTATCGTAAAAAAATGCTACAACATCTTATCACCGTTGCTGAAGACTGCAATACGCGATCTCAGTTTCTTCAATCAATTTCAGTCTTGCATGCAGTTTGTTGGGTAAATAGTGCCTGGCAGGAAATTTTACCAGAAACAATTAGCAAATGCTTTTAACGCTCAGGTTTCTAAGAAAGAACAGAGGGAATCGATAAAGACGAAGGTGTACCTACTGCACCTGACAATATTTTACTATCAATTTTGCAGCAAAAAGAACACTCTAATGCCGAGTGTTATGATATTGACAACGATGGAACAGTGAACGACGACAATACTCCAGTGCCAACTCATAAAGCAACTCTGCAATATTTAGCACAACTGCTGAGGTACTCTTCCAGTTCCCAGCCTCAGCTAATGAATAGTTTGTTTAAGGTGCAAAGTGAAATCGAGAAACATCTGTTCTCGGCAGCAGTTAACAAGAAATGAAAATAAGTGACTTTTTTGTCAACTCTAAAGAATGAAGTAGTTGAAGATGTTGCACTAAATTTACCATCCAATTTGTCTGATTTGATACATATTGGCCCTTTTTAGGACCACCAATTATTTTTTACGAGCAATACTTCAAAAATATAAACATGTTTATTATCTAATACATACTCTGACTTAAAAAAAAGAATTTTCAGAATTTATCAATTTCATTTTATTTCTATTTAACACAGTTGTTTGAGTTGCAACAAAAATTGAAAGGCAACACCCTCAAATCGCTAAGATTATCCGCAAAGACTTCTATGTCGAAGATCTTATAACGGGTGCCTTGATCTTGTAAATTTCTCGGAAGATAGCCAATCCAAAACTCTTGGTTTATTCTGGCAAGTTTGTTTAGACAATTTACAATATTCGGTTAGTTCTTTAAATACCAATAAAATCACCAAAAGACAAATAATTTCTGAAATAGGACAAATTTTTGATCCATTAGGAGTTCTTAGTCTATGCATCATCATCGTAAAAATATTGCTTCAAAAATTGTGGCTTTAAAAGATTTCATGGGTCGAATCCCTTCCATTCGAAACACATTCGCGTTGGTTAGAGTATCGAAATCAGTCTGAGCTTCCAAGAATGGTTTTTCGCACCAACCACATTAAAATTGAATCGGATTGTTTTTCTGATGCGTCTATTGTCATCGCAGTTAACTTACTTTGCTCAAAGTCAAAGGTCGCTCCCTTAAAATCGTTGTCTATTCAAAAACTAGAACTTTGTGGACCTGTTATGCTTGCCAAATTGTCGTCAATGACCAAATCCGCTTTAGACATACCAATTAGTGGTATTACTTACTGGACGGACTCTACTATCGTTTTCGATTGTAATTAAAATAATCCTAACAATTTGGAAATTTTTGTGTCCAACCAAGTCCAACCAAACAAAAGATTCCGAGTTATGGTGGACCGGTCCTAAATTTTTATGCAATAATCAAGAAGAATAGCCACCATTAGTGGAGCCTGAAACTAACTTACCAGGATTAAAACGTTACGTTCTCGTTTAAACTCAAAACGAAACCCTTGGTAAGTATACATTTAAAAGGTATTTTGATTTTTTTCTTCTTGTTCGACTTGTTTTTTATTGAAAACGATTCGCAGGTAATTGCAAAATAAAGATGGGTCAAAAATGTGACAGACAAAGTGGTCAATTAAAATATGTTGGAATACAAGAAACAATTATCTCTCTAGCAAAAGTATCTCAACATGTGTCATTTTAAGCTGAAATAGAAACGTTAGAAAGCCAAAAAAAATTCTAAAGGAAATCTAGGAATGTTGCAACCTTTTCTCGACCACAAGGGTATTTTGAGAGTTGGTCGTCAAATTACATTTTTACATTTTGAACATTTTGAAACATACCTGTGTGTGCACTAATTTCCACATAATTTTCTTTGTAAAAATGTTTACTGCAAACTCCAAGCCCATATTTTAAAGGAGATTCTAGCTGTCAATTACAGAGGTTATAGCTTTTCATAAACATATTATGTAGATTAGCACAGCTTTTAGAAATATAGAGTGCGTGGATTTAAAATATACTACTTTTTGAAAAATAACAGATTTTAATTAGAAAAATTCTTAAAGTTCTGTTAAACTTATTTTATTCGTACTAATGTGTACGTTTAAATCGTTCAAATTAAACCGCGCGTATTTAGTCTCTTATCGACAGAGGATCTAGTACCGGGCTCGGTGCTGCCACCTACGATTAGTTTTGGCGAATGAACCTAATACACCGACCATGCTTCTAGTCAGCAGCGCAAGAGGAGTATTCTCCGCCGAAAAGTGCACTAGAGGGGGAAGTGTTCCCAGATAGTCGTCGGTGAATTGATGAATGCCCGACTGAGACTATAAGGGTATATAGTTCTTTAAAAAAGCGAGAGTTTGGTGAGGTAGTTGTTTCTTAACTTACAATAGCCCAAAGAAAGGCTCTAGGAAACGGGCGTAACCCTGCTGGGCATAATTTTAGTATCAAAATACCAACATCTCGAAAGCTTTTAGCGATTTAAATTTAAGAGTTTTAGATTCCGGATTCTCCCGAGAAATTCAATAGAAATTTTCGAATAAAACTTTGTTACCATGGTTGTCGTAATCTCCATCCTTTGTAACACTTGATTTGCAAAAAGCTTTAAAAAAACTTAGATTATAGACATATTATATAGTTATAGTCACCAATAATATTGAGAATAACCGTCAAGGATAATACCAGCGTATATACAATCATCATCTTGTCTTATGAGAGGAAAAACTGATTAATGTAGTGAAACAGAATATGATTCTAGAATTTTATTTCAGTGACTAATTGGTTTATGTAATATCGTGCCAGCGTTATCTCATAAATTTTCAACGTCAAGTATGTCCTTTTAAGATATTTATGATTCATTAGAGGCAATTTAATGAAAAAATTTATTATGTTTTTAATTAAAACTGATGTTTAAATTTACGTAATCCTTCGCGCTTTGAGAAAAACTGGTATTTGTTGAAATGATTTGAAATATTTATCTCATCCATCGTAATTTTGGTTTGACATTTATACATTATTTAGAGCACAATATTATTTTAACAGAAAATCAACGGTCCTCTAATGGTTACAGTCGAATATGACAAATTATTATTATTCAAATTAGTCTTAACATTATTTTTATAATTATCTAAATCTAAGAAGTTACACACTCGACTTTTGAGCGAATACTGCTAAAAATGCTGGATTTAAAGGTTTTAAGAGATTTCAAAGTATTGCTGTGTAGGTAAAAGAATTTTAACATGCTTTAGAAAATTTAACAATATTTTACAGAATATTAATTACTTCACTGAAATTCATGGGATTTCAATAACTTAGGGGCATTTAATAGTCTACAACAAGATCCATTTTTAATTCGTTGTCTGTAGTCAGTAAAATTTGCTTCCTGCATAAAAGATGCATGGATATTGACGCACAAGTTCTATTCATTTTGAATCATCCGTAAATAAAATAGACGGTATAGAACATTTTTGAACACTAAAGTCGCGTCGGCTGGGCGGTGAGACAGCTTCTGGGGCAGTCTAGACGCCGCGATTTATAGTGAGAAGCAGTCCTAAGCTGAAATGCACAATTAGAGTAGCGCTACTCCAGTCGCCCAAATTTTGTTCGTTTACTAATTTGCCAATGTGTATAAGAATCCCAGGGTTAGAGGCCAGGATATTTCCTAATCTGATATTTTGGAATCTACTATAATGAAACCGAAAGTCCCTCTCTGTCTCCTGGAAATAACTTTCAATTCAAGCATTACAAACATTACATTACATAACAAACAAGTTATCAAAATACACCAGCAGCTTCCATTATCAACGTAGAAGCTATCGCAATCTGTGATGCTATAGAATATATCATAATAATTACCCAGATAACAATCGTGCGACGCACAGTACTCGCATGCGTGCGAGACATTACGCGCACGCATGCTGTCATCACCTCTTGCAATGCGGCGATGAGTAGGTACGGTGCGTGCGTAATGCGGCTCATATCGCTATCACGGCGTACATCACGTATGAGTGCGTATGACAGCCTACCTGCAACGCACGCGTGCGTCCCTGCTGCCTATAATTAATGATCAATCTCATAATAATAATCTAATTCAATCCTAGATACCCAGTGGGTACAGAAATTTGAGAATCCCGAGAACGTCGTTTGGACATTCCTAGGACGTCTTATGTCAGCCCAATAAACGTCTTAAAGACATACAATGTGCTTAAGATGTCTTAAAGACATGGACGTTCTTGGGACATCTTTTGGACTGATATTAGATGTCTGAAGAGCATCCCTAGGAAGTTCAAGAGATACTTTGCAAAAGATATTTTAGGAATGACCGAAAGACGTCTCTAGGACATCACTAATTTTTTGCTGACTGGGTATATTGTGAAATTAAAATATTTCAAATTCCCTCATATATATGAAATAATAAAAATAATTAATGTGCCTTTTCCCGAAACAAAATTTGAAAAATTTTCAAATACGCGCTGAGTTGTTGAAAATGATATCCGTCGTGCGAAGCACTCACTCGTCTCTTCGCTGACCCGATCTGACCAACGCATTCTCCCGCCATCAGCACGCGTCATCCTGTGTAACTCCGTTTCACTTCCACGTGTTATTGTAATAATAGTCAGAAGTAAGAAGTTGTTACACTATTAATTCGTAAATATAGTATAAGCAGTTTCGTTGTAATGTGGTTTTGTAGATAACTGGATATACAGCAGTTCCTTGGTTTAACGTAGCTTATTGCCAATTGCAGTGTAGGTACCGAACATCACCTTATTTACACCTCGCATGCCAGCGTCATGCGTGCGACCTTCACATGTGCGAGCGATATGCATCGCAAATGATTGCGCATTGATTGAGTAGACAGCTCGAGTGATAGCGCGGCGTGCGGTACAGTCCGCACGCATGTGTGTCATTACGCCATCATTGTGTGCGCATATTGTTATCTGCGAAATTGTGTAACGAGGGCCTAAATAGGCCTATTTTAACGAGTTAAAAGCATGTGTAGCAGATAGAAGATGTTTTATGTACCTAATAATTTTAGACTATGAGTGAAAGGAAAAACAGCATACGTCCTGGGTTTCGTCTCGTATTTAATATAGAAAAGACATTGAATAATTACCGGGAATGAGATAGCTAATAGCTTAGACAAAATAACAATAGATACTTTCTAGAAACTAAAAAACCTTGTTTCACTAATTGCAATGCTAAAAAAAGGAACAAAGTAAATACTGTCAGAATTAGATTGCCAAACCTGCATTTTAAAACAATACATCTTATTCTGTCTGGTACCGCGGTTGTAGGAAGAATGTCTAGTGATGCATGGTGGAATAATGAAAATGCGGCTGCCCGAAAAACAAAGAAAGAAACGTACAGGAGAACGTTGAACATGACACTTCTTAGCGATAAGGAAATAAATAGACGTAAAAATGATTATCGACGCAAAAAGAGGATACTCAAGCGATTAATTAGAGAAAGCAAAAATAAAATTAAAGCAGAAGAAGAGAATAAAATACAAAACGACTTTGAAGGAAGCGAGAAACTACTCTATACAGCAATTAAGGGAATTAAAAGTACAGAATTTGTCAACTATTTCAGAGACCATTTTAGGGGACAATCCGGGAATGAAGCTTTGGACACCACAACTGCGATGTACAACACAATGCGTTATAAAACTATATTGAGAAAGTCTGTATCCCCAAGGTTAGGAATATAATTAAGAACTTGAAAAACGGTAAGGCTTCCGGGGTAGACAGTATGAACGCTGAAAAGCTTTAATACGGTGGCGAGTACATACCACATAGACTGTGCGAACTAATAAATCTATGCATAGAAATAGGAGAAGTCCCAGGTGATTGGACCCGATCGTGATCTCCTCCACTGGGAATGTCCATGCGAGGTGCGTAAAAATCCTGGAAGAGATGGGAGCCCGAAATTTGCTGCACTTAATGCAGAAGGCGATATTGTTAAATACGTGCCGCATCGTTCGG
>JAAAKG020070715.1:0-17323 GCA_010014905.2 Druon quercuslanigerum
TTTCGGATTGGCACATGTATTGAGATTAAAATATAATTTGAGGTTGAAAGACGGATAAAAAAGGTTGAAGAGGATTCGCAAAATTGCTTTAAATTGTTTCGGATTGATTCAAATTAGTCCCAACAGCAAAAAAATCAGTAATACATACAAAGTATCTCGAATGACGAAAACACGCGCGCTCGAGCGCGTGATCGGTCTCGTCAAACCTCAGAAGTAGCGGTAGGCTGACTCCGCGCTGCCCACTACTACTGACGGGCGCTGCGTGCCTAGTGAGGCCGTCACAGTGCAGTCAGACGACCGAACCTTCTCAAGCGTCCGTGCTGGCAGTACATCAGCAGCAAAATTGAAAGATAAAAATGTAAAAATGGTTTTAGAAATCAAACAGGTTTCCAAATGGCGAGGAGAAAAAAAGTAAGGTGGATAGTTTAGGAAAGGTAATATAAAAACGTGAAATTAGCTTTTTGAAATGTGCCAGGCTTGAAGTACAAGAACAAAGGGCTGTAGACAAAGCCTAGAAGGTATAGTTGTACAGAGAGATCATTACCATTCTAGTGGACTATAAAATATATTGAGAAATGATAAGAAATATGCTAGAAAGTCAGATTGAAAAAAAAGAAAGTCTTCCAGACAATCGGCCGGGATTTAGAAAAGGAATGGGGACTATAGATAAGGGGATCGTCGTTCTTATATATCGTGCATAAAAGCTAAAGGATTAAAATCAAATTCTACCATAATCCCAACAGCATAGGAACTACCTAAAATACATAAAGAGGGGAATACTTTAAGGATAATAGTTTCTTCTACAAACAGTCCAACTGCCAGATTATCTGAATTTTCTTGATACCATTTAAGATTAATAACAGGTAAATCACAGTGTGATGCTAACAACATCTAGTTGAGATTTTGTTAATTCTCTTAAAAGCTTTAAAATGCCAAAACACCACATTCTGGTTTCTTTGGATGTTGTTCACTCATTTAATAATATTCCTGTTAACTTAGCTTTGCAAAGTGTTAAGAATAAATGGTATTTGATTGCTGCTAATACTCTTATTCCTAAGGATGAATTTTCGAATGCAGTAGAATTTTTCGTTAGATCTACCTTTTTTAAATTTAATAATGAAAATTACAAACAAATAACATAATATATATATGGGCTCTTGATTATCACCAGCAATAGCGGATATTGTAATAAAAGCAGTTGAATTACATAAATTGTTTATCTTCACTCAGTTTCAACATACCCTTCTACAAAAGGTACGTTGACGATATTCTCATGATTCCGAAACATAAACTGCAAGAAGGTTTTAGAGTTTTTAATAGCTACGATTCAAATCTTAAATTTACGTTTAAAAAAGAACTATACTCCCACTCAACTGTTTAGATATCTCAATCACAAGAACTGCTATTTACACTCGTCTAACAAATTGGTATCACAAACAAACTTGGTCTGATATATACTTACATTTTTTATCACAACGTTCTTGGTCCCAAAATAAAAGGATGCTTTTGGGACCTAAAGATAGTGCCATTAAATTATCTTCTCTACAATTTAGAAAACCGAACATCCAATTATCAAGACAAACTTTGAGTAAGAATTGCTATTCACTTAACTTGATTAATCGTTTAATTTAAATTAGAATTGACAACATTTACAATTCATGTATTAAAAAATACTCACCCTTCTCGAAGGCCTTCACAGTTATTCCATATATATCTGGTATTACGGATAAAATACCTAATATTTTAAGACGAAAAATATTAAGGTCGTTTCTAGGCCAACAAAATCCTATTTTAATTTTTTTCCCTCTCCTAAGAATAAATTAGATATTAATCACAAAAAAATATTGTTCATTGGTTCGTCTGTTTATAATGTAAATGTGTTCATATTCGATACACTGATAGAACATTAAATTATAGAATCAAAGAACAGCAACGTCATATTCCAAATGGAGATAATATCACGGCACTTGAGAGAAACAGAATTGAAACAGGTCATGACTTTGATTTTCAACATCCGAAAATTCTAGTTTACGAGAAATAATTAAACTAACGCCTTACTATTGAATCTTTTTACATCAATAAAAAAAACAAAGTGTGTTAATCTCAGATATGACAACTCTAAACTACCGGATTTCTATTGTATCCTATGCAAGAACTAATTTCATTTTACTAGTAAAATTGTAATATCTTTGTAGTGATTTCAAAATTGGCGCCTGTTTTCGATTATAGTCCACATTTATTGACTTTATGAATGTGACCTGACCCTTTATGAATGACCTATCATTTTACCTTTTCTCTTTACCTACTTAACTTTGTTTTTTCTTTATCTTTTACAGTGATATTATTGACTACTTTGATAGAATCAATATACAATTGTTATTACTATTTATTTCCTAATTATTTTTGTGGAAAATCAATCACACTTTTTGATGAAAGAGTTGATATCAAGCTTAAATACATAAAAAATTGTTATTTTAATTGTCAGTTTTAAATTGATGTTTCAGGTAATCATTTTCTTTTAAAATTTTACTATGCGTTATATTTTAAGATCTTATAATGATTTATTTATTTCTTACTTTTTCTTTTGCATATTTTAAATGTTTTTTTAAGTTTTATAATTTAAATTGTTTTTTATTAGGACTGCTAATTATGTAATTATTGTATTGCTATTTTCAACTAAATTCCACATCTGCATTTTATTTCTTTGACCTTTGACACCGAAATCTTATTTATATACGTTAGAAAAATATTAACGTTTGCAACTACTTCATTAAGAGACATTTAGGAAGAAAGAGATTGAAATTATTCGCAATGTTCGTATATTTCAAAGCAGCTTTTGACTCAGCAAACAAAAAATTTGTATAGCCGGCAATGAAAGAGAGAAGAGTAGAGGAAAGGCACGTGGAGAGGATAAAGGAATTTTGTTACAGAAACCAGGATTAGGGTAAACATAAGAAAAATGGCCTATCCTAGACAGGAGGAGGCCTGAAGCTTGGGTGTCCATTGCGTTCGCTAGTTTTTAATATGCTGCTGGAAGTTTCAGAGGAGAAGCTAAAGAAGAAATCGAAACTTTTTGGGTAACAGCAGACTATACTCTTTTATCATGAATATTTTTTTCAACGAAAAATAGATTCTGGAGGGAGGCAATTTATTAGGTTTTATTAAGACGTCACATTTAAAAATCCCCCCCTCCCACCGCTTTGAGTCATGCTGTAATATATAAAATGATTAATAATACGAACTACTATAAAACACGGCTAAGGAAAAGGACAAAGCGCGACACACGAAATTTTTATTTTATGTATATTTATTTATTTCTTTATTTATTTGAATGAAAAGAAGGTATGCCAATTAGCCCCATGTTGCGGTATCAGAGATATTCGTAAACTATAGTCATTTAAACATTGTTTGGTCCATTAAATATAATAATATTGAATAATAATATTGAAATCATTATTAATAGTAGTCTGATACATCCAAGCAGTCTCCAAAGAGGGAAATATTAGTAAATTTAAATTTAAATATTAGCAAATCTCATTCAGATTGATTTTACTTCATTTGATGTTTTTTTTCAAATCATTAATCGACTATTAAAAAGTCTTAATATTGACTAACAGCTATTTTCTGGGTGTTCAAAAACTTTCAAAATTTTGTTTTCTTTTTAAAGAATTAGGTGAACAGCTCCCCAGATGTCTTACTCAAGTTCCAAGGAAAAGGCGTCCCACTATCGAAGAAAATCCCCCGCCAGCCAGGAATGATTGTCATCTTGGTTGGAGTAACCATGGTTGGAATCAAGTTGTTTCTACATATCAGCATGATTCTGATTTAGATAATCAGGTATTTTGGGATAGTATATATAAATTATAACTAATAGCTGAAATATGACTGAATTATATCTACAGTACAGCTAAATCATCAGCTATTACATCAGTAATAGGATGCACCTACAGTTTAGAATATTTAATCGATCGGTACAAGAATTTCGAAATTAGTCAACTGAATGGAATTTTTTATCCGCCTTATAAAATTTATTTAATAAGTATATTTCAAGCGGGTTAATACCTATCTTGAAAATTGTTTTCATAAGGAATCAAATTCGGGATGCCATATTATACCCTGATAATGAATTGTCTGTGTTCTAAAAGATGATGTAGTTTGGATTCTAGAAAAAATCTAATGTTTTAGAAGTCGAATTTTTGGCATTAAACCTCTAAAAAGATATCTACATTTTTTTGATCTGTTAAAAATTAAGGATACTCCGCTTTCGAAAAGAAAAAAACATTAAGTTCAAGGTTTTAAAATCTAAGAAAAAAGGATTTTAAAAGAGCACCTAATATTATTGAGCTAAAATCAAAATGTTGCAAACCTGAATATATCGCTAATTAACTACAATTAATTTTCAAAAAGGCTTCAAATATATAATTAATTTCAGATTTTAGGGTAAGAATGTAGATATAGTATAGGCCTAATTAAAATTAAAAGAAGTGGAACTAAAGCTGACATTTATTTTATAATTTAGTACTTTTTCAAAACTTAGATCGAACTTTGTATTTTGTATAAATCGTGGATATACTTTTTCTTTTTAAGAATGAAAATTATTTATTAAGCATATTTTAGTTTTGTTAATTATTTATATTTCGCGTTTCAATTGTAAATATTAAACAGGACTTGTCAAA
Organism: Druon quercuslanigerum; assembly: GCA_010014905.2. NCBI lineage: Eukaryota > Metazoa > Arthropoda > Insecta > Hymenoptera > Cynipidae > Druon > Druon quercuslanigerum. Next base: position 4,677 of record JAAAKG020070715.1, read on the forward strand.
ATAAATATAAGCGGATGCGAACATTGTACGAATTTTGCATCAATCACGGATACAGTTTCCTTTGAAAAATAAAAATGATTTTTCGACATATTTTTTATCTTGTTAATTTGATTTTCTTGTATTTTTCTAAAAAAAATAATAAACTTTTTTTAATGTATTACAAATATTTTGAGATAGTCTAGGCAGTGGATTGGTTTTAACTTTAATAAAGTAAGTGAAAATAGAATAAGCGTGCGGATGATTCTCATTTTTACGCTAAGAATGAGTATTTTGTAAATATTTTTTATTTTGGTGGCGAAGATGACTTAGATCTATAGCAGTTTCACAAGACTATCTTGCTTTCCGTATTCAGTTCCCAGTCAGTACCTTTAAATGGCAAAAGATGAAGATTGTTGCATTCCTTATCGTTTTGCTGTTTCTGAATTCCATTCGTAAGTATAACATATATAACTATTAATAATATTATTAAGTGTTATAAGAAACATTTATAATGTGTATTATATACAATAATACCATAATTATTGAGTTTTTGTAAAACAATTGTGATTATTTTGACACCATTCGCAATTTAAGACTCCAAAGGGACTCGTAGGGCGATGTGACGTTAGAAACGGGAACCTACGTGACCTACATAATTTCTGTGTGTTAAAAATTAGCTCTTTTGTTTTGCCTTCGAAATTACTTTTTTTACTGAAAATTTACCCATTTCAAATATAGTTAAAGATTTATCTCTTTTAACTGAAAATTCAAATATTGGTTTCAGAAAAATATATATTTTTTTAAATTTCTATTTGTTGGTATAAAATTGGTTCTCTTGACTGAAAATTTACCTATTTCAAATATAGTTAAAGATTTATCTCTTTTAACTGAAAATTCAAATATTGGTTTCAGAAAAATATATATTTTTTTAAATTTCTATTTGTTGGTATAAAATTGGTTCTCTTGACTGAAAATTTACCTATTTGGTGAAAAGCTCTATATACTTCTTGAAAATTTGTCTTTTTCAGTAGAAAAAAGTTTTCATAACTTTAAATGGTACTGTGTAGTATTTAAAAAAACTATTTTAGGTATACATTTAACTAATTTTTTGAAAATCTATTTTTTTGTTTCAAAAATAATTTTTGACCGAAACAATTAATTGTCTCGTTGGAAATTCAAATGTTTTGTTGCAAAGTAACTTTTTTGTTGAAAAATTATATTTTCGGGTTCGAAATTCAACACTGATGTACACTGAAACCTCGATATAGTTGGACGTTTTATCAAACAATGTGGTGGGTGAAACAGGCATCCTGCATGCTCTTACTCTAATTAGTAATACGGTGTGAAATTCACCCCAAATAAGTTTCGAGTTCCTCGTAGAGTGTCTGGTTACCCTAAATTAACCGATTTTATAAATGTATTTAAACCACTAGTTCCTGTTACAAGAACTAAAAGATCATCTTTTGGAATCTTTAAGTAATTCTTAGCAATTTGTGAAGATTGTAAGAACTCATACGTGGGGTGAAATTTATCCAGTTGACTATTCTTCGATTCTACTGAAGTGTAACTAATTAGAGTTCAGCGAACGCACCGAATATCGTAGAGGGGAATTTTTCAGATGTAGCAATGAGCTAGGGACTATATCTACGGTCCAGTGTATAAAATTCCTCTTCAATTGAAAATTATTTTTTAAATGAAAATTTACCTGTTCCATTCTTGGTTGAAAATAGATTTTTTTAGTTTCAAAAGTCAACCATGTGGTTTAAAATTTATTTGATTTGTTGATAATGTGTCTTTCTTGGTGAAAAATTCTTCTTCTTAGGTAAAAATTTAATTACTAGGTTAAGAATATGTGTTCTAATCTTAAAAATTAAACTCGTTGAACGGCATTTTTGTTCCTTTACTGATTAAGAAATCTTTCCTGTTCCAAATTCATTTACGTAGTTAAAACGCACAAACCGTATCAAATGTGGCTACCTTGTTCCAAATGTTAGAAACAATTATACCTAGCTTATCTCAAGACACAATTCAATATCGTTCGCTTCTCATTTAAATCTATACGAAATGTTAAATTCTTTGAGTCTGAATGCTTTGGATAATAAACATACTTGTGTTTCTGATTATTTATAGTCATTTTTTATTTTAGCTTGGCAAAACATGGAAAACATAAAAAATATATTGAAATAAAAGTAATAAACAGTTCGTTATTTTATAAGAGAAATGTTTTTTTAAAGATTACGTAACCGGTTGGTGCGAGATATTTTATATCAACCGCAAAACACGAAATCTTATTCATATAGTTTTAAAATTTACGGCATTAAAAAAAATATCTGCGATGTTTCGTAGCAAAAAAAAGGTCGAAAATAAATGAATAAAATAATATTATTATGCATAATTTGACATTATCCTATTTAATAATTTAGTACGTCATTATTCGGAAATCGCGAAGTCACATAAGCAAATTCAAAGATAAGAAAGTTAAAAAATATATTTTTGTATGGTTGATTTGATTTTTCGGTATCTTTCTCTTTAGATTCTTTGAACTGTCTTTTTTATTTACGGGTCAATTTTCTCAATTTTCTCAGAAAACGCAGCTTGCTTTCCCCTGAAATTTTTATAATAGGTACTTACATGGTCTAGCTACTATAAATTTCTCATTTTGTACTTTTTTCCTTCTTTGGTAGCAATTTTTTTATTACTATACAAATCCTGTTTTCTTTTAAATTTGTGCACTTTTTGATTTTTTCTTGTTCCATTTCTTCAAATTTATTTAACTGTTTTGAAATCGATAAGAAAACAAGAATTCGTCTCAGAACAGTTCCTTTTTTCACATGCAATTTTCAGAAGTGATTTAGGAGGCAACTTAAATTAATGTTATTTTTTATATCAAACTACAATAATATTATTTTATTGGACATAACCATATAATGCATCAAGAACTGCGAGTCTCGTTACTTTTTCTTTGATGTTTCGCGAACAAAAAACACTCAGTCTGTCTCAAATACATATTATCTATCACACCTGAAAATTTAAACGAAAAAAAATTAGATTAGGCGCCACGCGCCTATAAAAATATAGTTTCGTATCAAGACGTTAATTATGTCGTTCAAGTCTTCCTCCTCCCATATAATTTCTCATTTCTACTCCCCATACATTGCCCTTAATTTATCGTTCGCTCACCCCTTTTCCAACATCTTTCCTGTTACTTCAACCTCTCCTCGCATCCACCACTTACACTCTACTTCCCCAGCCATTGCTTCCCCTGTCCTATTCCCTGTTATTTCTAATCATCTACCCTACTTTCCCTTACTTAAACTTATTTCCCAAACTTCTTCTTCATAATTTCCCCTCCATTTCCCTAATGCCTCTACCCTAATTTCTCATGCCCTCCTCTTACTTCCTCTACTTCCCAAACATCTCATTAAACCTAACTTTCTCTAGCTTCCGACCACTCTTTTCTTCTTACCTCCATACTCCTCCTTTGAAACCCCTCATTTCCCTCAAATTCATTACTTTTTCTCCTCTGATTTCCCATTACTTTTTAGGCTTTCCTTCACTTACTTCCTCTCGTTAACCCCGATGCGCAAAAATATAAGGTAGACGGACGGATATCCGCCCAAAACTATAAGTCTTCTGTTTTACCATTTTTTATTCTGTCTTCGAATTAATAAACTGGAAAAAAAAACTTTAAAACTTTAAAGATTGAAAAAGGGTCCAGGTTTCGAAGTGAAAATCAAAAATAATTTTCATCTGCTTACAAAAAAATATCAAATGAAAAAATGTGTGGTCAGTAGAGTATTTTAGTACCTTCACCTCGTAGAACTGTAAGAAAAAAATACAGGGTTAGCTAAAAACGAAAATTTCTTGGTTTAAAAGGGCTAAATAACTTTATACTTTTTTCTTTATTTTTCATGTGGATTCACAAAGAACATCCAAACTGGAAAAACTAAAGTAAGAAAATCCTAAATATATGGAAAATTACAAAAATGGCACAGTTTTTAAAGAAAAATTTGATGATAGAAACTCATTTTCATCCAAAAATGTAACAAATTTGCTATGTTAATTTTCTTATGACATAGATAACTTTAATATAGTCATTGCATATATGTTAATACTCAGAAATTCAAGAAAATTTTTTCTAAAAATTTAATTTTACCCTTTGTCCGCAAGGTGAATTTCACATACGCTGTCAGTATCGTGGGTCTTTCATGTCCATGAGGTTTTTCCAATTTAATTTTTAGTATCAAAATTTTGGAAAATTCGCAGTTACTCTTTCGAGTCTATACAATTAATTGCAAGAGACTATTTTGCTATTTGAAAATTTACATTTTTTAAACAATTAAGTATGCGAACAAATATTCTGAAAAAATGAAAAATTATTCTCCCAGAAAAGAACCACCATGCAGACGAAGAGTTAATTTTATGTTATAATATTCTATGATATCAGTGGTTTCGTAAATTGTTCCATTTTTCCTTCAGATGTTGAAAGACGGATAATTGTCATATAAATTTTTTTTTTAAACCCTAGAAAAGTCTAATCTCTACTAGTCCATATTTGTCAAAAATAAATAATACTTTAATGCAAATATTGCGCCAATAATGTGACTTTCAGTATTTTCCTTCTATTCGTGATTTTCCTTAATTCTACTTATATGTGCAATAGGGTGGTCCTTATTTAATCTTGGGGATTTTTTGTCTTTAAATTTCTTTGCACTCACCCCCAACCTCTATTTTGTTTAAATAATCAAAAAAAAGATCTACAACAAGTTTGAGCGGAATCGGTTAATATTAAGGAGTGGCCTAAAGCACTCAAAGTTTTTCATGCAATTAAAATGGTAAAAAGTACCGTACAATTTCTTCATTTTTTATGTGTTATCGGAATCCTTCCACTGTATACAATTATGAGGTATTGACTATTTTCAAAAAATACACTCTCTTACTTTGGATTAATAAAAATGTTACTAATGAAATCGGTTTATTAACTTTTGACTGATGATACAATTATTTCATCATATTTACTAATGTAGTTAGTAAATTTTTTACTAATTAATCATTAAGATCGCACGTGACTTCCAACTTCAAATTGAGAAAATTTTTTCGCTGAATTATAAAGTAAAAATCTATTCTTATTCATGTGATGTTTAAAACTTTTCGTTGTAAAACAAATATGACAAAGGTAAATTAAAAAATTATTGTACATAGATGATGATGCAGATACTTTTCCTTAATTTTGAGTTTTTATTAAGAAAATAAAGAATGGCAAGAAATTGAACATAAAGTGGGGCCAAGCCTAGGCCAAGCTGGGCCCTGGCCAGATATGGAGTTTCATTCGAGCTTGGCCCAGGCTAGACCGTCAGGCCAGGGGCTAATTTTTCCAAGCCTGGGCCCAATTTTTCCAAGCCTGGGCCCAGTTTGGGCCATGACTAAATTTATGCGCGCGTTGCGGAACACTCGGGGAAGACAAGTGTCTGCAAATGTCGAGTTCTTGGAATTTTTCGCATCTGAACCTTTTAAAATTAACTGATGTCATCAACTGAAATCTTACTGTTGTATCAGTAATTCCACGATCAAGCTCCATTCTTTCCGATACCTAAATGAAGTAGTCATTTTTATTTGACTACTTGAATCAGTAAATTTCTACTATTTATCAGTAGCTTAGTTTAAGCTGTAGCAATTAGTAGAATTTAACTGATAATCAGTTACATTTTACTAATTTAAGTTTAGAGAGTACATACAAGAAATTTTTTTTAATTTGCAAAATGGCGAATTTCCAAAATTAATTAGTGTCATAAAATTCTTATAAGAGGCAGACTTATTTATTAGAAAACACGTTATGGGATTTAAAATTCAAAAATTTTTTAAGAATATGATGGTGCCTTATGAAATACTCAAAAACGCGTATTTTCTGTGATTCTCGTCCAAAGATCTTCAAATTTTGAAGAAAAATTATTTGTACTGTGACAATGTGTATGGTTCTAAGTATATCTTGAAATTTGCACCAAAGTAAAAATTACGCCTGATTACTATTTTCAAAAGTTACATAATTTGTACAAATTTAAACAAAATATGAAATACATTTACGGAAAGGATTTAGTGATTTTGAAAACTTATCACCGAGTAGTCTGAAATGTTGATTTTTTAGTTATTTTGTTAGCCAAACTTTCAAACTTAAAAAAAAAGTTTCGAGAATCACTAAATCCTTTCCGAAAATTTATTTTATTTTTTTTTAAATTGTAAGAATTATGTAACGTTCGAAAATAGTAATGAGGCGCTATTTTTATTTTAGTCAAAATTTCATAATCTAATTGCGACCATACACTGTTTAAAAATATAATCTATTCTTCTTCCAAATTTGAAGATATTTGGATGAAAAGCATAGAAAATAAGAATTTTTGAGTATTTCATAAGGCCCCATTTTAGATTGCTCTTAACTTTGACTTTCATGCATCATTAAAAAGGTTTCTTGACAATAATGTAACATTTTAATTTATACATGAAAAGTTGTCACCGAGAAACAAAGAAATAATATGTTGGAAAAAGAAAATTTTGGCAGCTATCTTTTATTTTTTCAAAATTTTGAATTTTAATTGTCATTACGTGCTTTCTAATAAATGAATATGCCTCTTGTAGGAATTTGACGAGATTTCTTTATTAATTATGGAAATTGTAATTTTGGTTCAAACTTAGGGATCTGCCATTTTGTCAGTATAAAAAAATGTTGTTTTAGGTATATTTTTGAAGAAAGTCTAAAAAGCATGATTGTACAGAGCGAAAGGATTCCGATGAAAGATAAACAAATTAACTGCATTTGGAATTTTATGGTACTTTTCCCATGTTAATTGCATTAGAAACATTTAGTGCTTTGAGCCACATTTTAATATTAACCGATTTCGCTCAAATTTGGTGGAGATCCTATTTTGGCCATTCAAGCAAAATAGGGGGTGAGACCAAGAAGCATCCAAAATCGAAAAATGAGGACCGCCCTAATATGCAATATATAAAATTATGTTTAATACGAAGTAGCCTAAAATGGGGCTTAGCAATAGAAAAAAAAACCAAGCATAACAAGTTTAATCTTAAATTTCGCTAATTAGATTGCTTTTTATGTCAAAAAATAGGTGAAGACACTGGGGAGTAAATAAATAAAAATCTTCTAATTTCATGACTTGCTACTCCGTCTTTTGAAGGATGTGCCACTTATCAATGCATTGCCTTGTGTATTTGCAAAAAAATGCAATAATATTGCGATAATTTTAAATTTATGTCTCGTGCCTTGAATTATTTCTTACAAAGCCAAAACATTAGAAAATTTGAATTTAAATATTAATAAATCTCAAACATATCTTCAGAGTTATGATATTACTCTCAAAGTCTGGAGCAGTGAGTTAGAAGTTTTGCATTCTAATTAATAGTGCTATATTAAGTACGGTTTTTTTTTAAACATTTATCAATTGTTAAGCTGTGTTAAGATTAACTAACAGTTGTTTTTTGGGTGTTCAGAAACATTGCGAATTTCAATTTTCTTCTTACAGAATTAAGTGAACAGATGCTTAAATGTATTTGGCCAATCTCAAAGAATAAGAAATTCAAATCCAAAGAAAACTCCCCACCAGGCAGCAATGGGTGTCTTCCACCAACCGGAAATAATAAACACCACCAAGGCCAAGAAAATCAACCCCAAGCTCAGCCACGCCCGCTACATTTTAAGCCAACCACACGAAATGTGGAAGAATACACGCAGCCTATAGATCGACCAATAGATTCCGATTGGAGGAGTTCTCCGGGTTCTCCTGGGATTACTTTTAGTCGGATGTCTTCTTTGACGGGTTCACCACGTCCGCCTTTACATTATGGTTTTTCTCCAAAAGGCCCTGATTAAAGCAGAGCTGTTGCTGATGACACCGTAACTGTTACTCGACAGTTCTACCAGGATGGAAAGCAGTTACAGTTACAGTTTTTGATTGTTTTAGGATTTTTTAATCAATAAAACCTTGATTCACTGTAATCGCACTGAGATTTGCATGAGACCAAGATTAGCAACAAGAGCTGACACGCACGCAACGAGTCAGATATCGGCAGTAACTGTTACTGCCCGGTACCTGTTTCGTCGCCGTCATATATTTTCGGGTACCGCGCAGTTACAGTTACGGTTTAAGCAAGGATAGTTTGGTCCACGACCGAACTCTATACAATACTACCGATGTCTACCATAGAAATATTTTTCGTGACTGTCGCGGTCAGCGCAGTAACTATTCCGGTGTAAAAAGTTACAGCTCAGGTTTACTCTTCTTCGTGCAAATAATCACAGTGGGCGTTTCAATTCTTCTTTAACGGGTTCACCACGTCCGTCTTTACATTATGGTTACTCTCCAAAAGGCACTGATTAAATTAGAGCTGTTGCTGTTAACACCGTAACTGTTACTCGACAGTTTTGCAAGGGAGAAAAGCAATAGCAGTTACAGTTACAGTTTTGGATTGTTTTAGGCTTTTTCAATTAATAAACCCTTGATTCACTGTAATCGCACTGAGATTTGCATGAGACCAAGATTAGCAACAAGAGCTGACACACACGCAACGAGTCAGATATCGACAGTAACTGTTACTGTCCGGTACCTGTTTCGTCGCCGTCATATATTTTCGGGTACCGCGCAGTAACAGTTACGGCTTAAGCAAGGATAGTTTGGTCTACGACCGAACTCTATACAATACTACCGATGTCTACCATAGAAATATTTTTCGTGACTGTAGCGATCAGCGCAGTAACTATTCCGGTGTAAAAAGTTACAGCTCAGGTTTACTCTTCTTCGTGCAAATAATCACAGTGGGCGTTTCAATTCTTCTTTAACGGGTTCACCACGTCCGTCTTTACATTATGGTTACTCTCCAAAAGGCACTGATTAAATTAGAGCTGTTGCTGTTAACACCGTAACTGTTACTCGACAGTTTTGCAAGGGAGAAAAGCAATAGCAGTTACAGTTACAGTTTTGGATTGTTTTAGGCTTTTTCAATTAATAAACCCTTGATTCACTGTAATCGCACTGAGATTTGCATGAGACCAAGATTAGCAACAAGAGCTGACACACACGCAACGAGTCAGATATCGACAGTAACTGTTACTGTCCGGTACCTGTTTCGTCGCCGTCATATATTTTCGGGTACCGCGCAGTAACAGTTACGGCTTAAGCAAGGATAGTTTGGTCTACGACCGAACTCTATACAATACTACCGATGTCTACCATAGAAATATTTTTCGTGACTGTAGCGATCAGCGCAGTAACTATTCCAGTGTAAACAGTTACAGCTCAGGTTTACTCTTCTTCGTGCAAAAAATCACAATGGTCGTTTTAATTACCTTGGAAATTTTATTCGAAATATGCTTTTCATATACTTTAGGAAAACTTTAGCTCCAATTAAAAAAATATTTTATCTATAATATCTTGATGCAAATTTATGATTAAATTTATTTTTAAGTTCAGATTTTTTTGAGATGAAATTTAAGTAAAGAGTGTATTTGATGTTTCGTATTTTTCAGAAAAATATATTTAATTTTTCATGCAATTTTAATTATATAAGACTCATCACGCAAGTTTTTTCGTGCTCTGCTTTATCCATGTCGGGGTGTGCTAAAACAATGTCGGATTGAAATTTGGCAATGTAAACGCGCAGATAAATATGGGAGTACTGTTATCAATTCATTAAATAAATCTTTATTATCTTGAATCAATCGATTTAGTACCAACAGCCCTACCATTTCGGAATTGATTTTGATTAATCCTAAATTATTTTTTATATTTTCTACATTTAAAAATATCAATTTTGTAGTAATCAGCCACCATGCTTATAGTATATTTCATTGTTCTGCACAACTTAAATCACTTATTATCAGGAACATGTGTAAAAAAAGGACACTGAGCGATAGTATTTTTTGGGATTTTAGAATAACAACAAAGAAATTTAAAACCCGCTTTCACCGAGTGCAGAAGTGGTGCAGTCCAGTGGAATATATTATTATAATTTTAATCTAATTTTCAACAAATTTGCTGCATTATATTATCCTAAAAATTAGATAATTTTATTAATTAAACTGAGTCATTTTTTTATCAAACAATTTATTTAATAAAAGGCAAAATCTCACTCTAATCAAAAAGGCCAGAAATTCCGCAAAATAAAAATTTGTCAGTCAAATCGTTAAAAAAATTTATTTAAATTGAAATAATTGAAATCAAAGTTTGCCAAATTTACAACCTTCCAGATATTTTCTTAAAAATGTAAGTATTCTTTTGAAATGTTATAAAACCTTTTAAAATCATCTTCTAAATATAATTTTTGAAAATGAAACATCCATTGAAATATTTTCTGGAACCTTAAGAAAACTTTTGTATTCTCTTTAAATCTTTTAAAATTCCTTAAAAGCTTTGGATTTTTCTTCGAAATCGTCAAAGACCCTCAAACTTATTCTTTTTTTTTTAAATTTTATAGTCTTTCAATATTGAAACTTTTTGCTTTGTTATCTTCTACATTCTTTTTAGAATTTTTATAAAATAATTAAAAATATTTTGAAACCTTTTTCAATTTTCTCTTCAAATTTATTTTTTAAATAAGAAAATCATTAAAAATGTTGGCAGTAATTATACGAAAAGTTTTTTATTCTCTTGAAACGTTTAAAAATTTTAAAAAACCTTCTGTTTACAAAATTTCGAATAGATTATGTATTCACAGCTAAATAATGTAAAACTTTGTTTAATGTTACTCATCAGGTCAAAACTGTACTTTTGTGAATTATATATGAAAAATAAGGTAGCATATAGTTGCCTTTAAAAGAACTTATCAATTTTTTTAATCTTCGAAAAAATTATTTTTTAAAGGACGGACAAGAGTCGTCTATACTTATTCATTTTAAAATTTGATTAAATTTGACATCGCACTCTCAATGTTTAAAAAAATTTACCTGGGGGTATTAATTCCTACATGAAAATTTTTTATAATGAAACACATTTGAATGCCATATGATGCCAGCTCAAAGTTTTAGGAAATTTACAGAATATAATTTCAAGAGGCAAACGAATATTATATATCTAAAATAAAAATGTTAGAAGTCTAATTATATTGCTAATTTTATAGATATAATTTTCACAGGGATTTGAAATTTAGAAATTATTCCAGATTTTACCTTAATATTATAAATATTAAATAGATCTATTTAATATAGAAATAATTTTAAAAAAAGAAAAACATTTTTTCTAATTAAATACTTCTCTAAAACTAGGATGCAAACTTTGTGTAAATTTTTTATGAGTAAATTTGGTTTTCCTATTCTTGTTCTATTAAACTGTGAATTTTTCCCGTGTTTTAATAATATCGTCAGTGATGCTAGGCAGTGATTTATTTTTAACGTGAATAAAGTAAGTCTGCATAAATTAAGTGTATAAATAATTCTCATTTCTCCACTGCGAATGCGTGTGTTGTAAATATTTGTTATTGTTGTGGAAAGATGACTTAGATTTTTACTGGTTTCACAAGAAGGTCTTCATTTACCATCTTCAGTTCCAAGTCCGTATCTCTATAATGAAAAAAATAAAGATAGACGCAGGCTCTGTATTCCTTATATATTTTATTCTTCTGGATTCTATTCGTAAGTGTTACATACATTATTAATATAAACAAGAATTATTATTTGCATTGCTATTATAGTCAATATAAAATAATTAACAAGTTTTCTTAAAACAATTAATGAATTTTTAAATTTCACTGATTAAAAAAGATAAATGCCAGATGTTTTATTCAGTACCAACAACAGATCCAATATATTCAAATCTTGGAAGAAGTTTAAAATGTTTTTTTTTGTTTATTTTGTGACAGTTAAGAATAGCTTATAAAACCTCTTATTTCACGCAAATGACTGTCGAATTCATTCGAATATTTTTATTAAAATAATCTAATAATTTTTTAACGAAAGTGATATTTCCTTCATTAATTAACCAAATAACTTCAAAAATTTTCAATAAGAAGAGATATTCTACAATACGGCTTTGGTTAGAGGCTTGCCTTTAGGTTTTAAGGTTGTAGATGCTATATCTACGGTGTACACATGTCATTCTTTACACAATGTTTTGTAGAATGTAGATTTTTAGAGTTTTTTCGAGTCAAGTTCAATTTTTAAAGGCTGTGATGATTCTAGAAAATCATAAAACAACATATCGTTTTCAAAAAAATGTGCAGCTGAACCAACGATATTTATCCTTGATCTGAGCACAAATATAGTTGGAGATGAAAAAATAATACAGGAAAAATCTTTGAAATATGAATTTGAAAATTACTTAGTGCATTCTACTATTCTTGATTACTGCAAGATCATATATTTAGATCTATAAGACAAACATATTATATTGCTAAAATCGAAGCACAGAGTTCAAAAACGGAAGTTTAAAATTTATAATTGTAACGATTTTAAGTTTAAGCGCCCTAATTTCGCGAAAAAATTGATTAAAATCATTCTGAAGGTAGAACTTCAAACCGATTGTGTAAATTACTTGTATTATTTACAGTTTGATGCATTACTTTAATAACTATTAAGACAATTGAGACTCCGGATTCTATAAGCACGCATAAAATTTGCCTAGCCGCTTCAGGCCGCTCGAGTTGGCCCCTGATGACTTGAAAATCAGTTT
>JAAAKG020070726.1:0-17323 GCA_010014905.2 Druon quercuslanigerum
AGCTCTATAAAAATTTAAACAAACAAAAATTTAAAAATCGGCCTCGACAGTTTTCTTAAGAATTCATAGTTGAATTTAAAAAAAGAAATTAATTGAAAATCGATTAAGAATTGGGACTCACAGGTTATTTTGAACATCGTTTTTTCATTTCGCCCCACTGTGTGCCGTAGCGTTAAACATTGTATTTGTAATATAATGTTAAAGAATGTAATATATGTACTCACTCTAAACAGGAGCATTAATATTTAAAGTCAAATTACACGAAATCAATTAATATTTATTTTTTAAATAAATTTTTTGTCATATCGTTAGAGTATAGCAGTAGTGGGTGTTAAAATTAACCAAAATTTAATAATAAAATTTAAATTTTTAAAATTATAAATGATAATCGGATAATATACAGTCGTATGATGATGAACGGATAAAAGTACTGGCTGCCAATAGCGTCAAAGTTCCCTGTAGGAGTCCTAAGAGACTCTAACAAAAACCATACTAGGAAATCTAGTAGGGCCCACGGCCTTATGATTACGTTCTGTATGGGGCTCCAACTAGTTTTTCCCACTAGAACTTGACCTCAGATAGGGAAAACTAGTCAGATCCCTTCTAGTGCCCTCTCGAAATTTCTACACGGGTTCTAAAATACACATGGATAGCATGACATGGACAGTAATCCAAGGCTGTCCTTCTAAATAAAAGTATATGTTGTTGTTAAATTTTTGTTTTTAAAATGTAGTATATATATAATATAATTTAGAGAGGTTTTGTGCAATCATTTACACAAAAAATTTTATTGTCGTGCATCTGGACAGAAAAAAATTTTTTTAAATGTGCTCTAGAAAAACAAAGATTGTAGAACATAACTATTATATCAAATGTATTTCATACTTTGTTGTATTTTAGTACAAGTTTCAAAATGACTTAAAAGAAAGAAGTAAAATGTCACCTTTCGGAAAGTGTGTGAGCTGCGTTTGTCGAGCGAGAGTACTAATTCTGCATTCATATTTCATCTCATTGGAAGATCTTATATTGATCCGTCTTTTGAATTCTGATAGATCTGGTACAACTGTTTTACAGATCACGTAAACCATTCTTAATTTGATGTTAGTGGCCATTTGACTTATTGCGCAAAGAATTTGGTATTTTGAAGACACCATTTATAAGAACCTCCAGTGTTCCTTTCGGTCCAATTTTTTCATTTCTGCATTGTTACGACCCTTTTTTTGCCAAAAATTAAACCAATTTTCCTACGATTTTCATCGTACGTTCCTGCCATCGGTATCTTGCAACTTTTAATAAGTTTAAAATAATTAATGAATTATGGGTTATATAACTAATCAGTTACAACAAGTATAACAAAAATCTCAAAACTAGTTCAATGACTCAATCGATATTTGTATGCATTGTTTGCACACAAAATCTTAGTTCTGAAAGTTAAAATATTGATTCCATAGAATTAATCCCATAAAGAAAATCCCAGGCTCGCAAATTATTCATACGAAAGGTGGACAATATATTCGTAATCAGTGGTCCTAAACACCACAGAATAGAAATATCCACAGGGACTAGCATTTAATTACTTTATTTAGACCACCATTGTGGACCGACCATCTTGAATTTTCGAAATATGATGACGGGTATGTAATCAGCAATCCCAAAAACCAGCATATACTAATTTTTACCACAATCAGCAATAATTTAACCAAATTGGTCCGCTATATTGGATCAAACATCTTGAATTTTAAAAATCTAACAATGTATTCGTAATCAGCGACCACAAAAACTCTATATAAACCTACTCTCATAGAAGTTTAGCTACTAGAAAAATGCGAACTTCAAAAGTTTAAAACGCAAACCCCTCGGTTTTGCAAATTTGAATACTAAAATCGACTTTTTTCAAAAGCACCCGGTCGCCGAATTTGGCTTTGAGCTTAAATTCTCCTGAGATGACTAGGAATCAAATCCATAAAAAAACCACAAGTTGGCAGACTTTCGATTAAGACCTCTTTCAAGCACATCTTTAAATATTACATTTTTCGTAGAATATTCATCATTTTAGGTAAAAACAATGAACTCTTTAATTAAACTTTAAACTACCCTCTGCAGATTCTTTTCTTAGTTTAAAATTCATGGTATTAACTGAAAATTTACCTCTTTGGTTTTAAATGCAATATTTTGGTTTAAAAATAACGTTTTTGTAGAAAATTCGTCTTTTTGGTTTAAAAATTTACCAATTTAGTGGAAAATTCAACTATTTAGTAAAAAATTCTTTTTTTTGTTATAGAAAATTGATTTCCTAAATAAAAATTAAACAATTCCATTTTTTTTGTGGAGGGGGGGGGGGGTCAAATTTTCATCTTTTTTAGTTTAAAAATTCAACTGTTTGGTAGAAAATGTATTCAATTTATTGAAGATTCAGCTATTTGATTAAAAATTCATGTGTTATATGGAACATTCCACTGTTTTGTAGAAAGCTCCTTATTTCGGCTAAAAAATTGAACATTTTGGAAGACATTGGTTATATTGCCTAAAAAATCTTTCTTCATTTAAAATTGAAACCTAAATTGATAATTGAACTTCTTAGTTCAATTTTTTTCAATGATTCAACTATTTTGTTAAAAGTTAGTCTTTTTGCAATTCAACTATTTTTTAATCATTTTAGATGTTAATTTTGCTTGTCTACTGCTCTAAATCAATAATATTTAACTATTGATAAACCTTAGGATTGTCAAAAAATGTCTCTATCTCCTCTAGGATCTGAACCCAGGACCTTCAGATTTCCGGTCTGATGCTCTTACCAGCTGAGCTACGGAGAAATGGGGATATTTTCTTCAAAATTCCCTTACAAGCTAGATGACGATGTCATTCTTTATAGATGTAAGATTTTTCTTTTTCTAAGCATGAGCGAATTTTTTTATTAATTGTTGATCTTAGATTTCTTGACCAGGGGATATTTATTAATATTTTTAGATGTTAATTTTGTTTGTCTACTTGTATAAATCAATAATATTAAAATATTGATAAATCTTAAGATTGTGAAAAAAATGTCTATCTCCGCTGGGATCTGAACCCAGGACCTTCAGATTTCCAGTCAATTTACAGAAAAAAATTGGTATAAATTCAAGAAAACGGAATATTCAGGCCATAGGGTGTGAAGGTGTCGAAAATAACAATACAATTATTTCTCTTAGTTTGATAAATTCGTATACCTTGGTAGCTTATTCACTAGAGACTGTACTATACGGTAGCGAGACATGGACATATCAAGAAAAGTATAAGAGTAAAATTAACGCGATTGACATGAGATTCTTGCGCATAATATGCGGGAAAACTCTGATGCACCAAGTGATTAACAAAATAATTCTCGAAGAATCTGGTGCAGAAGAAACACTAGTTGACACATGGGAAATAAATCGGTTAACATGGTTCGGGCATGTTGAAAGAATGCCAGATGAAAGACTTACGAAACAAGTGGGTCAATGTTAAGGAAATGGATAATGGTTAGAATGTGTGAATGAGACCCTAGTTAAATGAGATATAAGAAGCCACAGAAACATGAGAGCTTGCGTCCAAAAATGTATGGACGTGAAAGAAGCTAGAGAAGTATATCAGGAGGGAAAAGTATGGCGCAAAAAGTTAATGAAAAGAGTGTCTGTAGAGTGAATGAAGCCTGAAACAAAAGACCTTGGATACTAATGCACCCAAGTGAGGAAGCTCACACGACGACTTTGTGAGGCTCTTCGCTTGGAGTGATTGCCAGACACGGTTGGGCTGAATAGCTTTGTATGAAAAGTTTGAAGACCCCAAAGTTACGAGTGGGAAAATGCTGTAAATGGTGGCTGTAATCAATTTTTCATGAACTTAAAATGATACCCTGAGCCATTTTTTTATTTGTGAAAAATGCATTAAAATTGCCATGTATAATAACTTAAACGCTAAGTAAACTGATACAACCATATGAAACGATCTTGAAAAAGTACATAAGCAAAGTAAAGTACTTGAAAATCATTATTGAAATAGTAATATGAATGCTTTATGTGAATATATTTCACTAATTACTAAAAACTAGCCTTATTTCTTTAAACTATAAAATAATTTTTATTTGAGTATATTGAGCAACTATATTAGCACGTTTTAAACTAAAGAAAACTTAAAATTACATCATGTTTAATGAAAATATAACATAATTCATGAAGGTAAACATCAAAAATTGAAATTAAATAGATGTGTGAATTTCAAAATATGAATTTTTTTAAAATTAAAATGTAATATTTTCATTAAATATTATGTAATTGTAAATACGGCTAGTTTTTAGTAATTAATGAAATATATTCACATAAAATATTCATATTACTATTTCAATAATGATTTTCAAATACTTTAACTTGTTTATATACTTTTTCAAGCTCGTATCAAATGTTTGTACCAGCTTATTTAGCGTTTAACTTATTGTACATAGCAATTTTAATGAATTTTTCACGAATAAAAAAACTGGCACAGGGGATCATTTTAAGTTAATGAAAAACTGATTATAGGCCCCATTTACAACAACTTTCCACTCGTAACTTTAGGGTCGTCGAACTTTTCATATAAAATTATTCAGCCCCACCGTGCAGAGAGATTGATCAGCAACCTGGATTGGAGCAGTGTTACGGAACGATCATGTTATTTAAGTAAATAACACGAGAATTCTGGATCAATCTAAAAATTCTAGAACCCCTTACTCACATTACAACCTTCTCCATCGAGTGAGTCTCGCCTACCCCGAGAGGAAAATGGCTTAATAGTGTAATAATAATATATTTTTTGAATGAGTGAAGTAATCTTCTGATAATGATAGACAGTTATATATTTTTTCCTCTTTGACTTTTTCTTATTTTATGAAGAAATGCTGTCATTTATTTTTAGAAAATGATAATAAAGATCAATATTGTGAAGAAAAAGTAAGAACAAGATGAATATTTTACAAATAATAGGCTGACTTTTTAGTCATCGCATCGCTTCGCTCACATCGCTAGCGGCAGTTTTTTGACCCGCTTTCCCTTTTCCCACCCGATTTGTCTATATTATGAAATGCCTTCCGTGCGTGTTTTCTCCAACTGGAAAATTCACGAACGAGTCCAGTCAGTAGCCGCCTGTCTCACTACCGGCTTGACCGATTGAATCGACAATAACTGGACAAAAATGGAATAACTTGTTCATTGTAGGAATATCAATATTTTGATGATATTTTTCCAAAGCCCAGATGGATAAAGTCAATAAGAAAAAAATGTCCTTATTTTTGAATATGAAAATTCGCTCCATACATTCCAATCCAATTACCAGGAAATCTATGACACTTTTTTCGATTAATATCTCGTAACTATCTCGCAACTATTGTTAGTCGGGAAACCCGTTTTCGTGATTGGATTAAGCTTTTATTTGTTTCACCATTTAAAAAGAAGTCTGCAAACCGATATGTATGTCGTAGCCCAATAACTGACCCAGTTGATTTGACGACTAACTGGCAAGTCAGCTAATCGACGCTGAATAGCCGACTGCATGTATACCTGCACCTGCTCACGGTTCATCACATATTTTAAGGATTGAGATGCTTTTATTTGTTTTTCATGGAAATATTTTGAGTACAAAATAATTAAAAGAGGTCCCATTGTAAAATTTTAAGCCATTTAAACTGGACAATTATAAGTAAGCAAACTATACAAAATATGTGATAAAATTATTCATTTTATACTGGAAATTCTGTATAGCTCAAATTCGAAGGTTAATTCTATTGCTTGTAATATTTTTTACAGAATGACAGTTCATATTAAAAAAAAAACATTTTTGTATCTGATATTACTTGTCGTAGCCGTATGTCATTGAAAATATCGAAGTCCCGTCATTTTAGTAAACTAAGTTTACTTTCTGCATTACAATAAATCTCTAAATTAATAGATAATTTCTTTTGTTTTTTAATGTAAAGCATTTGCATACATTTTCTCTTTCTCTTATTACTTTCACTATGAAAAATTAAAACATTGTATCAAACAAAATCATTTTCAACATCAATAAATTCCTTTGTATGCTTGGCAAGCATCCTAAACGAAAATCACTTTTGTGTTGCTTTATGCTAGTATTAAGAAGTCTGCCAATCTATTCCACTTACACCATCTTACAAATCCTGCAAGTGATATTGTAGACAACACCACCCTTTTTAAAATTATCCAAAGGATTCTTACAAAATGTTATTATTGCATCCTTTTTAAATGGTACACGGAAAATGGTATAAATCTGAAACTGTTTTAACATAAACTCAATAGTTTTCGAAATTTTGCCAACAAATAGAAGAACGAAAGTATTAAATGAACTATAATCTCTCATTTCCCTCTGATTATCAGCATGCAAAACATTGCTTCGTCTGCTTTTGATTAGATGAATTCTAATTTCAATACTTTTCTCAATTAACTTTTGTGGGTAATGATTTAGAAAAAGGATATTTCTAACAATATTGAAATTTCATATTTTAAATAAAACATGTGGCAAATTAGAATTCAATAAATCAAAAGTAGACTAAGCAATATTTTGCCTGCAGATAATTAGCAGAAATTAAGAGCGAACCATTTAAAATGGATTCAATAATAACTTTTTGCAAGAATCCTTTGGATAATTTTAAGAAGGGTGGTGTTGTCTACAGGATCACTTGCAGGATTTACAAGATGATGTAAGTGGGATAGACTGGCAGACTTCTTAATACTAGGATAAAGGAACACAAAAGTGATTTTCGTTTGAGACGCTGTTATAAGCGTGTTCTTGTCGGACATACAAAGGAATTTATTGTCGTTGAGAATTATTTTGTTTGGGATAATGTTGTAATTTTTCATAGTGAAAGCAATAAGATAAAGATAGAATGTATGGAAATGCTTTAAATTAAAAAACAAAAGAAATTATCTATTAATTAAAAGACTGATGTGGGCAGGTTAAACAAGAGTGATTCTAGTATGATTGATTATATTTAGCACTTAGTTTTCATCAGTTTAAAATTTTCTTTTACTTTATCTAATTCTGATGTGCTTATGATGAATTTTTCAGGTATGTTTATAACCACTTTACCTGTTGACCCTCATGGGATGTTTCCGATATATTACTGATAGGTTTCCATTTCGAACTTCATATGATTCTCGGGTGCCAAGAAGAGAACATCGTGGTGTTAGTCCTGTTCCTCACTGCTTGGGTATTTTTTATTTCTTTATTTTTAAAATATTCTTTCTTTTTCTTTTTGTTTGATTTGAAAAGGGTGATATATGAGTGCCAAAACGTTGGTGTTTATTTAAAAAAAAATTTTCGTGGTGATTTGATAATAATAAAAATAAAAAAGGCGAAAGAAAGAAAAAAAGAGAAGGAAGGGGATTTGGTATGTTGCCTTCTCATTTTTCTTTCCTTTTTTTATTTTATCCAAGAAGGAAAATTCATTTCTTTTTTTTATAGGAAAAAAGGTAGTTTTCTTTATTTGTTAATTTCAAATTTTAATAGGAACATTTTATGGTGGTTTTCCAAATTAGGTCGATGGATTCTTGGTTTTGTTTTCAGGAATTCTGCACATTAATTATAAACAGTGTGACAAGTTCCAGCGGCACACATTTTAAGTTTGTAATTGCTGCAAGTATTTTTCTGATCCGCGGATTTCCAAAAATCCTATTTCAGTGAAAAAAAATCTCGTCTCGGAGAGCGAAAAATTTGCAAGTAAATTCTTTAAATGATCAAATTCTTAGGGAAATTAGGTTATGTTAGCTGCGGCTCCTTGGAAAATTATGAAAAGTGAAATATCATGAAAAAACACGAGTTCCTAAAGAACCAAACGTAACGGTTGAAAACACTCTCCTGTCACAACACTTTTTTGCATTTTCAATACGTAATATTGATTCGACATTTTTACTCTGTAACACCGGATTCTTGATTTCCTCTCGAATAGAAACCGTTTTTTTAAAAAAGAATTTTATAACACTTTTTTTCATAGGAGTCGCATTTCTCAATCATTTACATAATTTGGATTGTTGAATGACATGCCATACTACATGACTGTAAGGCAATTTTTTTAAAAACTCATTATTTCTTTGTTTCTCGGTGATAATTTTTCAGGCGTCAATTAAAAGGCTACATTATTGTAAAGAAATAGATTTCGCGATGCCTGAAAGTAAATATTTAAAAAAATTCAAAGTGGCCCCTTATAAAATACTCAAAAACTCGTATTTTCTATGATTTTTGTTCAAAGATCTTCAAATTTTAAAGAAAAATCAAGTGTTTTGTTACAAAGTATACTGCTGGAAGTAAATATTAAAATTTTTACATAATTTGTATAAATTTAAACAAAATATGAAGTAAATACACTTAGTAACATTAAAATTGATTTTTCTTCAAAATTCGAAAATCTTAAAACGAAAAGCATAAAAAATTTGAGTTTTTGATTATTTTGTGAGGCTGCATTTTGAATTATTTAAATTTTTTCTTTCATGCATTACGAAATATGTTTCTTTGCAATAATGTAACATTTTCACTAAGACCTGAAAAGTTGTCACCGAGAAACAAAGAAATAATGAGTTAAAAAAAATTAGGCGGCCATCTTGAGTTTTTTCAAAATTTTGAATTTTAATTGTTATTACGTGCTCTCTAATAAATAAATCTACCTCTTGTAAAAATGTGATGAGATTTTTTTATTACTGGTAGAAATTATAATTTTGGTTTAAATTTAGGAATCCACCATTTTGTAAATTTTGAAGAAAAAAATTCGTGTCGATATATTTTTTCAGCATAGTCTAAAAATCATTACTGTGCAGAGCCAAAGGATTTCGATGACATATAACAAAAATAACTTTGTTTAAAATTTCACGGTACTTTCCCCTATGTTTATTACATGAGAAACTTTGGGTGCTTTGTGCCACGTGTTAATATTGACCGATTTCGCCAAAATTTGGTCGAGATTATTTTTTTTGCCATTCCAACAAAATAGTGAAGTGAGGCCAAAGAAATTCGGAAATAAATCCACCAAGAGTAAATAAGGACCACTCTAATGGATATGTTTTGACTAATCTTGGCTACGTTCACACCTGTCAGTATTCTGATCTCAAATTGTGCAATACATTTTGTTATATATCCTAATTTTAAATACATGGATTAATGATAAGACTGATAAGAAATTAAACAGTTTTATTTTAAACTTATTTGTACTCCAGATGTATATGAGTGTGTGTGTGTGTTCAAAAGTTTCTTTGAATGTACCGCCAGGCAATTTTTTTAGGACTACACCATTGATATTGTTGGATTATTGGTACATCAACAAATATGTAGATGAGCAGGTGGAGAGCACCCGAGTAGTTCTTGCGGCTGCATCGATTATCACAGATGACATTACGTTGTATAGATACAAAAATAAACGAGCACCCTGCATCCAATGAATTTTTAAACGACGTCGCGAATGACATTCTCAAAGCTCTAAGAGCTTTTCTTGATGCCATTATCTTCAAAAACAAACACAGTGACGATATTAAGTGGACATCAAGGTTCGTCCTTATCGCGCAGGCAATTATAGCAGCAACCTTGCTAATCTGCTTCCTGTTGAACTTTACCAATCGGCCTTGGAGCTGAGCAGTAGGGCAGACGAGGCCCTGTGTTGCCTAGCGCCGCTAGGCCACCTGTTTTCCTTAAATGAACTATTTTAATTATTTAAAATTATTATACGATATTGAACATTTCTATGGTGAGGTGGACAGGTAGGTAAAATGCAACACTGTCAGTTTCCTTTCAGTACACCAAATTCTACAGTGATGTGAGCTTAATACCATATAGTAGTGCAGTTTCTTTGAAAAAAATCAAAGTGAACTTAAATTTTTCTTGGCACCCTGACTACCTGCGAACAGGTTAACGAAAAAATACAGGCACTGGATGTTTTTGCAAATTTTAATAGGTAAATATATTTTTTCTCTAAATTCTTTTTTCATAAAATTATTCACACAAAAAAATAAGCAGAATAAACATAAGATATAGTTATAATTGATGTTATTATTTATTATTTATATTGATATTCTAGTATTTCAAATTTGTTAAAACCTTTTTGCTTTGGAGATCCCTGTATTAGAAATAGACCAGGGTGGTCACCTACCCAGAAGAACCAAAATCAAATTAATTTTTGGACAATTTTATTTCTTTGCTTCACAATATTGTAGTTTCGTATTCAGATATTCAAAATGTCAGATCAATTTAGAAATAAATATACATTCAATGATTTAAATGTAATATAAAGCAATTTAAAATAGAAGATTTGAAAAATTTCTCATTTTTACTCAAACATTTACACAAAGAAAGAATTTCAAATTCCCTCGCGTTTGCTCTGATCATTTCCCAATCACTCGTAACATTTTTCTAATTAATCACAGAGAAGAAAGTGATAAACCGTTTTAGAATTTTCGCATCGAGCTCAGCAATTCTTTCTCAAATTTCGCAGATTATTTATGAAAATACATCAATATCTGACAATTTTTTCTCCGAAACTTGAAGGTGTACAATAAAGTGTTGAATGTAAAAAGTTGAAAATTTTACAGACGAATATGATGGTATTTTTCTTAAGAAACTTTTTTGAATTTCGAAAATCGATCATCTGTGAGTCACATTTCGGAAAGGTCACGCGCTAAACCCCTTATAGAATCCGGACCCTCAATTATATGTGCTCTGTTACTGACGGTACTAGCGTGATGTTAGGCCCCTAACCGGATTTCGTTTGAAAAAAATACGGGGTTGCGACGTAGCTAAAAAAAAGTTTCCGAAAATTATCATCTGGCCCCCGTGGACTGAATAAACGGAAAAGATACGTTACAGCGTACCTTTATAATATCCACATAGTATACCTTGAGTATCATGCAACAAAAATGCAAAAAAGGTGTAAGATAAACCTTTAATTTTTTGCAATTCGGATGCAACGTTTAATTTTTCGTGTAAAGGTGACGGAATAATTTTAAGAGTTGCTTTTGCAGCGTTAAAAAAATACCTGTCATTATCATAAGCTCCAGACGACTTCAAGCGCATCTTCTTTCAGTAGCAGCATACTACTTAAGTGAATATGGATGCGCTTGAAGTCTCCTTCAGCAGAAGTTATGATATTTTATAAAAATTTTAACGATGCAAAAAAACTACTGAAATTAGTCCGAGACATTCTAATTGCAAATATAACGTACAATCCGAATTGCAATAAGTAAATGTCCATCTTGCTTTTTTTTGTTTTTGCATGATACGGGCAGGATACTATGTGGATACTGTAAGGGTATGCCGTAGCGTATCCTTTCCTTTTATTCGGTCCGCGAGGGTGAGTGCGAACGTTGATTTACAGCAATGAACAGAATAATAGCACTGAAGCCCAGTGCCCTTTTTGTAAAAAATTGTTCATCTCTTCTGTTCATTAGTTTAAATGGCCCCCCGCTCAGCGAGTTTGAAGCGTTTAGGCAATCTCCGACAATGGGGCGAAGTAGGGGGGGGGGAGGGGATTCTCTGGGCCACCTCCATTTTTAGGACTACACCATTGGAGCTGAGTGAAGCGATGGTGATGATGATACTGAACGCGGTAGTAGAGGTGGTCTAATGGAGGCCGAACCTCAAATATCATGCTCAGGTGTGAGAGCATCTAAACGTAGACGAAAGCAGCACGAGCCTTCCACCGATGATAACGAACAGGAGAGTACAGGTGACCTAATGGAGATCGAACCTCGCCAATCAATCTCTGGCGTGAGAAGACCTGAGCATAGAGGAATACATAATGAGCCTTCCGCCTCTAATATAAGCGATCCTCGGCTTCCAACTCAACATTTTTTACTTATGTATATACCGTAAGGTCAAATTCATACCGGTGCGGTCATAGGTAAACATAATCGCTATTGAGACCTTATAATAACACAAGAGAATCTCTTTTGCACTCTATGGTATGACTGGTATAAATTTGACCTTACATACCTCTGCATAAATTTTTCTTGTTCCAGCCATGCACTTGTCATTACAGTCAACACTTGCTGAAAGTGGTGAGCCTTGTTCTAAGCCAATGGCATTCTTCGTTTTTATTTTCAATTACAATTATCATAATTCAATTCTTAGATATACCTATGTGGCATTTTGGAGTTTTGACATTCCAAGGACCAAGCTATTCTCTGAATTTTGCAAATAACCTGTGTAGGAATAGATCAGGGGTCTGGCAGGGTCTCGGCTGGATTGCCCCGGTTTAAACCCGGCGCTGGTCGGGGAAAATGACTGGGATCCTGCTAAAAACATCACTGTAAACTTATCGGGTCCCGGCTTCAATGCTGTCCTGGATGTGGTCAGGTAATCCGGTCACAAAGCGATTAACAAATATTGCTTCAGCCGACAAATTAGTAACTAGTTTTATCTTTTAAGGCCCATCGTAAAGAATACGGTCAGCTTTAAAAGTCAAATCAAGTTAACATATTCCGGCAAGAAAATTGGAGTAGAATTTTAATCCCTGACGATAGAATCTCGTGGCAATTAAGTAGCTAATTACTAAAATAAAGTTTTTTTTAATTGTGCATCTCGATTTTATTTGCCCGCTTCGAAGAGACAACGCGACGTGAGTGCAATGAACATCGTCGTTCCATGTGTGAAATTGAAAATGACTGAGTCTCTGTGCAGACGCCAGACGCAGTAGACGCTCTAACCGGTTCTAACCTGGGTTCAATCCGGGTTCAATATTGTCGAAGACCGCAGTTAGGAATTAACTGTCTCTGACCGGCTTCTAAGAGGTACTTGACACAACAAGCCCATCAGGTGAAGGTTTATACCCGGGGATGAAATTCGGAAAGGGGTTGGTTGAGAACCGGTTAAGAATCGGATACCAATATTGTATGATTAGAAACCGAGTAGGTGCCGGTTACAGTCCGATGACAAAATCTGTTTAGCGAGCGATTAAGATCTGGGCAAGAGTATTAAGAGGACCCATTTACAAGCCGGTTAGGTGAAAGTTACAACCGGGCGACGAAATTCGGTTATGGGCCGGTTAAGAAACGGTTTGATAAATTTTGTATAAAAGAAAAAGATAAAATTTGTTTGTTTTTTTTTTGTTAAAAAGTAAAATATTTTTATCTGAACATTTAACTATTTCGTGTTTTGTTTAATAAATTATTCGTTTTCTTAAAATTCAACTAGTTAGTTAAAAATGTATGCATGTTGTTACATATTGATCTTTTTTGGTTATCAGTTCTTGTTGAAAATTTAAAAGTTTGATTTGAAACTTCATCATTTTTGGTTTAAATTTCACCTTTTTTGGTTAAAAATAAAACTTTAGATTCAATTGACATATGCATTGCTAAAAAAGTTATAATTTTTCCGAAATATTTTAGATAAAAAATGAACCGAATATTCTAAATGTTTATTATCGCATTGATTTTGCGTAATGATTATAAACGGAGACAATAAACTAGCTTTAACATAATACATTCTTATATTGCTAGAAATAAATTTACATAAGATTAAATATACTATCAATAGTATAATTAATAGATTTATATACCACATTTAATATACATGCGTGAAACGTCATTTTTATATTTTATACTATATTTTTAGTCCCCAGCCATATTTTCTGGCGGACCCGTGCAGAAATCGCCCGATTTAGAAAGTAATACTGATCTTTCCTCGATCGGGATTCACAATCTAGTCCCGATCGGTAGAACTCTGTGGCCCATGCTTGGGCCAGACCGGGTCAGACCGATTTCCTACTGAAACGCGATCTCTAGGCGATCAGAGAACTAGCGCTGCTGATTGCTTTCTGATAGTTCAGTCAAAATGGAAAGTTGCTCGTCTCCAATGTTCTGTTAAGTCTCAAAAATGCCTACAGTGAGTACGCCACGTGTTCGGAAGCATCGAGCACTAGCCAGTATACGCAGTATTCCTCGAAACCTGAGTGAGGAAGATGAATGTTATTAAAGCTCTGCGGCTCATTGAAAACTAACCTGAAATCAATTGATAATCATTTAAATTGTCTTTTTTAAAAAAATATGAATGAAATGATTATAGATGGTAATGTAAGTGTTTCGGAAGTTAATATTATTCAACCCGTTTAATGTATGAATTTGGAAGGGACCCCGCAGCAAATGTACATGAAATGGCTTTTGGTGGATTTTGATTACACTTCGTAAAATTGTAGTTCTCAATGTCTCGATCAAAAAAGTTATGGGGAACAATGTCCGAAAATGGATAGTTTTCGAGTTATAGAGTGTTAAATATCCAGCCCTTTTAAGAAACATTATCAAATATCCTGAAAACTGCAGCTCTGCGAAAAAATGTTCCCTATGAAAGTTATTTGGCTCTAACGGGGAAATGGAAAGAAAGTCATGGCCTTAAGACACAGGTAATTTTTCAAGGTCATTCAATGTGAACTTGTCAGTTATTGCTAATATTCAGCCAATAAAGACAAGATATGAAGAGGAAATCAACATAGAACCCATAAAGGCAAGAAATGAGAATGACATAGTCAACAGCCAGCCAATGAAGGAAAATCATGAGAAGGATGTTTTCAAGATACGTCCTTCTTGACTCCCACGTAACTTACGCCCTTCTTGATCCCCCCCTCCCTCCTCGAAAAAGAAAACAAAGATTAAAATAATATTAGTACCCCATTAGTACTTTTATAAGCATAACAACAATAACTTGTGAGCTCTGCTATCATTTTTGTGCGAATCATTGTGTTCACAAAGAAAGGGTGATTTGTTTCTGGGAACATATTCCCGTTACAGCGGGCCAGTGTGGTATACTTGTTTTGGCTCTTATTTTGTTTCTTATAATTGGCGATTACTTTCTGCGTACACATTCACGATCCTGCGAGGCAGATTGCTACATGTGATTTTGTTATTCTGTTTTATTTTCTCTTTTAACCATGTTACTTCATGGATGAGTAAACGTTAGACCCGTTACATTGTATATTTAGTCTAATTTCTTTTTGTATAGTATTAGTAGAGTGTGTATACTAAACAATTCCTAATTAAGTACTCGCATTCTATCATTGTAAATCTTTAATCACAATGGCATTTAGAAATCTCTTACGGTGTTACGTTTGTATCGGACGATTTGCTCCTCGTCTCATGACTCGTATCGTCGGAGATGGGATTGCTGGCAAAAGGAAATCGCTATTTACAGACGAGATGGATTACGAAGATCACCATTAGAAGTTATACATATGACAAAGATATGCTCTAATTGCAATCGATCGATTTGTAACGAAAAAGCTGCTGTGGAGGAGGATCCCACATGTTTAAGACTGAATGTCTTAACGCAAACTACAAGTAAAACTTGCCTTCTCTGCAATTTCAATGATAATACACAAAGATTATCAGTCGAATGCAAAGTAAATGTTTTTATTTTATGCAATATTTACATTCCGTAGAACGTAAGATCATGTCAAAATCATTTGAATGATGAAGGTTTAATTCTGCAGCCACTTTTACAGGGTTTCATTAACAGACCATACGTAATTATAGGCCCCCTGCTGCAAGCATTTTTGCAAGGACTTCGTAACGTAGCTTTATCTCAGAGTAGACTTGTTGACGAAAATAGCCTCTCTGACACTGAATTTGAATGTCTTTGTCCTGTAACCAAAGAACAATTTCAAGAATTGTTCACTTTTTGTGATAGAGTGCCCCGCGAAGGTGGTTACAATTATGTGGAAAAGAGAGATTTGCTGATGTTTTTATGTAAACTGCATCAAGGTCTATCGGATGCTTTTCTCAAGGTTATTTTCCAATACCCAAGTAGACAGTCAGTTAGTGGAACCATCGCCACGGTCAGACATTCCTTAATGCAACGTTTCGTACCTAACAACATCGGATTTGACGCAATTATGAGAGAAGATTATATTAGGAGGCATGTTACTGATTTCGCTAATCAATTATATAATCCGGAACCACATAATCCTCGAATGTTGCGTGTATTGATAGTTCATACTTTTACACTCATAAGAGCAGCAACTTCAGGGCTATGCGACAGTCATATTGTGTTCAGAAAGGACGGCACTTAGTCAAACCTGTATTAATATTTGGCCCTGATGGTTACATTCTCGACATTCAAGGACCGTACTTTTCTGACAGCCGTAATAACGATGCTGCTATATTACAACATGAATTCGCATTGGACACTGACAGAATAAGAAGGAGGTTCCAAGAAGACGATATTGTCATTGTTGATAGGGCGTACCGAGATGCCACTAATCTTTTGGCGCGTTTGGGTATTATCTGGAAAAAGTTCCAGATCTTCTTCTACGACATCGGCATCAACTTACAACAGAAGGAATCTCGTCTAGTGACAAAGTCTAGATGCATAATCGAGGCTAGGAATGGACACATCAAATCAATTTCCAAATTCTTTCAGCAGGTAGTAGTGTCGGGTAGCTGGAGCTATAAGTAACAGATACTATTTATTAATCTTCATGGAATGAGCTGATTCCGAAATGGCCAATGAATTACTTGAAAAATCTAAGGAACCGAATGTCGTGCAAGCGCTGGTTGAGGCAGAAAACCTTAAGACAAGGAACGCCCAATGATGGGTTCAATTAGATGCAGGCAAATTATTGGATTTTCCAGTCCGGACACTTGAATTCTTAAAAGAACTCACAGTTGGGGTTTATCAAGTTAAACTTGCACCCTCTTACGTGCAAGAGAAACTGCAAAGAGACAATGACGAAGAATTCCACATTGCGATCCTACGAGGGGATAATCGAGGACGAAAGCCAGGATTTACAAGAATCAGAGTTTTTTCTCGATTTCAAAACGCTTCTAAGCATCAACTCTGGATTGCTTATAATCCGAACGGTGATGATGACATGGACGATGGTATGGCTGACAATAAAGAACTTAGTCCTATAGGAGGATATTATTGTACATGTCAGTCAGGTGCTCGAACGCTTGAAACTTGTGCACATACAGGGTGAGGGAAAAGTATGGAAACCCCAGAAAATCTGAGAATTTTGATATCAGCAATAGAAAGAGCGTAAAATTGTTGGTTCAAATATTCATTAAAGTTAAAGGTCAAGATGCTCGACCAGCGATCTCAAAACCTCTTAGGTGAATGTTCTCAGATACTTTGTACAGTATAAAAAAGTTTAATCGTGGTGGTTTATCTGTATCCCTTCACGAGGTGGTCTAAGATTCAACCTTAAATTACTTACCAGCAACTTTATAAATCCTGTGTATACGGTTTTAGCAACTTTTGACTTAATGAGAAACGAAATAATCATAATAGTACCAATGACTGCACTGTGAAAAAACTGCGTTTACCAATTCAACTTTTCCGTTTGAATTTTTTTTCC
>JAAAKG020070737.1:0-17323 GCA_010014905.2 Druon quercuslanigerum
AATTATTAACTAAAATTCTTAGGGTTAAATTATAATTCAAACGAATGGTAAAAATGTTAATTTGGAAGCCCTTGATGTTGGGAAATTTTAAATTTAAAGCGCTTCAAATTCGAGTTCCTTCTTAGTTTTGAGGATATATATATATATATATATATATATATACAGTAAATTACGAAATTGTTTACATTTTCTCAAGACCTAGATTTCTTGTACTTGGACCAAATTTCTTTCCACTGGCTTCATAAATTATGCGAAATCGAATGCACATTTCTCCAAGACTTTTTTGTTCTTGCTCGGACCAGCCCAGAGCGACAATGTGCTTCAATTGCAACCGCAGTCAGGTGCCACAGTGGTTCTGCGTAATGGGTATATCTCTCTCGCTCTCTCTCCCTCTCACACTCTCACACACACATTTCCAGCCCAATTCCGAGACGAAAGAACGATCACGATCTATGTCGGTCGAGAAGGATCTGAGTCTTAATTCACCTACATTCGCCATTCGAAGAGACTCAAAATTCACGATCCGTGAATTCGTAGTCATGGCTGCTGGAAACAGTAATGCGTATCAGGGCAGGCATGGCAGTTAGGTCAATTTTTAGAGATGATACCTATAAGTACTGTGTAAGAACTAAACTGAGAAAAAATGTTTAGTCTAAGTAGGCGAAATGCACTTGCCAAAAAGGGTTTCATAGGTGAGATAAACAAAATATTTAAAATGCTTAACTTTTATATGTTTATTTCAGATAAAAGGTAGTTTTAGGATAGACGGATTTGGTGACCAAGCATTGTTATCCATGTTGTTTTGTAAAAATTTGAAACTGACCTGCGTTGGATTGCCAAACGTTGCACTAATTATTTTTTGGATTGCCAGTTGTGTGCTTTTCCTTTTCCAAACATTGACGCATCTGCATTTGTGGCGTTTAAAACTTTTGATACTTTAACGCTTTTGGAATGTCAAATATTGGCACTCATGCCCTCATGGATGTTCAAACTCTGGCACGTTCACTCTTTCAATCTGACAAACGGAGAACTTATTCAATTTCGTATTGCCAAAATTTGTCACTTATGAACGTTTGAATAACTTTGACTGTTATTTCCTTCTAAAGTACCGAACGCTTTTGCACTTATGCCCTTTTAGAGTGCCAGACTTGGGCACTTTTTCCCTCTCGTAGTATCAAACTTTGACAGTTACGCCATTTTTAATTGGCAAACATTGAAACCTGCATCATTTTTATTTGGCAAACTTTGACTCTAAAACAGGTTTAGTGATTGCCAAACGTTTACACTTGTCCAATTTTGATTGCCTAACATTGAGACTTATTCCATTTTTGATAGCCAAACTTTGATACTTAAGCTTTTCTGGATAGCCAAACGTCAAAAATTATACTCTTTTGGATTGTCAGAGGTTGTAACTAATTCCTGTTTAAATGGCAACATATTTTTGCTTAGGCCCTTTTGAAATACCCACTTTTGGTACTTAAACGACTTTTTACACATACGTTCTTAATTTTTCAAACTTTAACATTTTTCGAAATTTGACAATTATATGCTTTGGGAAAGGTTGTGACACATTTCCTTCTTGTTTGCCAAACAATGACTTTTTAGCCATTTTGAATAGCTCAACATTAAATCTTATTCCTTTTTCAGATTTCCAAACTCTGGAAGTAATTTCCATTTGTATTGCTAAGTATGTTGGCGTTTTCGCCTTTGGAATATCCAAATTTGGCACTTATGCCCTTCAGGAGTAACAATTTTTACACTCGCGCATTTTGAAATTGCCAAACTTTGACCCTTTTGCCCTTCTGGAGTGAAAAAATAGGCATATTTTCCCTCTCATAGTATTAAACATAAATTCCTACCCTATTTTTGAGTACCTAACTTTTTAGTTTGGTTAGAAAAAAAGTCAGGAAACTCACCCTACCAAATTACAAAGGATTCAGACTTTAAAAGGACTCGCATCTAAATCGAAATATGCTAGCGAATTATTTACATAAGTATTTCTTGAGTGTCACGCTTAATTCAAACAAAACCTTCCGCGAGTAATTAGTCTTACGCTTGCATGCGGGGTTTTTTATGGGAAGACCTTTTAATTCCCTAGCTACTCGTGGGAACTAAAATAGCTCACGCAAATCCAAAATCAAAAGAAGAAGGAAAAAGAGAGGTGGCAGACTGGAAGAAAGAATATGGGTCCTAACGGGTCCAGCATAACTCTTTCCTCCCAATCAACCACGTTATAAGGCTGTGCGGACGATATACTGGTTATAGTGCGCGGCCAGCATTTAGATGGGCTCTTCGGAATAATGCAGCAAGCACTAAGAATAGTAGATTCTTGATGTAAGAAGACTGGACTATCAGTCAATCCGATTAATACGAACGCCACTTTATTTATAAGAAGGTATAAGTGGGGAACCACGAGTGCATTGAAACTGGTAGGGCAAAAACTGGAAATCAAAGAAGGAGCCAAATATCTAGGTGTCATTGTGGATAAGAAGCTTTCATGGAACGAGGACTTTGAAAACAAGTGCAAGAAGCTAGTAGCGACTCTTTGGCTCTTTAGGAGAGCCGTAGGGAAAAGCTAGGGCTTGAAACTGGAGAAACTTATGTGTATCTACAGAGCGATATTGCGACCCAGGCTAACCTATGCGACGGTGGTCTGAAAAGGATCAGGGCACTAATTCTGGGAAGCATCACTGGTGTCTCGAAGTCAACACCCACGATGGCTATGGGGGCACTAATCGGCTTAGAGTCCCTTCATCTCACTATCGAGGCCGTAGCTGCGGAGCGGACCTGAAGATTAAATATGGTAAACGATAACAGTATCGCGATAGTAGTGCGGATACCAATCGATTTTGCGAAGAGGTCGACACTGAGCATGCTCAGGGACAAAATGTCCACTCGTCGCTACCTCTTCGACAAGAAGTATCGAGTTAGCCTATCCACTAAACAGGAATGGTTAAGGTAATGAATACAACTGGTTTACAGTGGCTCCAGGAACAAGGAGAACACAGGAACCGATGTATATCGTAAAAGGAATGCAATAGGCTGCACAATTGCGATGAGGTCCTACGCCACAGTTGTAAAATCTTAGGTTTAGCTATGCTCCAGTTTGCCTACAAGGCAAAGGGGTATAGCAGTAAGAGAAACATTCGTATCTGTTCAGACGGCAGGACTCTCTGAGCATTGAATAAGCTAGCGGCAGACAACTGAGTCACTTTACCTTGGATCCCTGGACACAGCGGCATCAGGGGCAATGAGATATCGGACAGGCTAGCAAAACTAGTAGTAAAAGAAAATTTTGCTGGACCGGTGCCAGTTGTAGGCATTTCTAGTAGCTTAGTCACTAAAGATATTAATAGTTTTCTGACCGAGGAACGTTAGAATGACTAGTGATTAGTCTCGGGCTGCAGACAGGCTAAAACACTCATGGAATCAAAGCTAAAAGTCTCACCGAGCGAAGGAATTGCTCAAGCTCGGGAGGAACGAAGTCAAAGTTCTAACAGAAATGTTTATAGGACACGGAAACCTCCGGTACCACAGACGTAAGATAGGGCTTAAAGAAAGTACCTTTGGTCGTTTTTGCAGAAAGGATAATGAGACCTCTACTCCTATCCTTTGTCACTGCCCTGCGATTGCGGGGAAACGTGTAATACTCGCAGGCAGTGGCTGCACCAATGAGTCGGAAATATCAGCCAACAGCGTGGTTGCGGTCACTCTTAAGGCTGACAAGGGGACGCAACAAGATTACCCAAGTGTCACAGGCTGTCACGCTCTCAACCCAGAACAATAATAAAATATTTCAAAAATTCTGAAAATAAATTAAGTTTCATGCCTTATATTATGTGCTGAAACTCAGCTAAGTTTAATTAATTTATGTTTAATTGAAGAAAAGTTCTGAATAATCTAGTATAGAGGGCTGCAAAGTACGTATATTTTTCATTTAAAAATTTCAACATATTCGACAATTTTCTATTTAGAAGCCAATTTTTTAAGAAATAGTCAAGAAAAAATATTTATTTATTTTTTCATGGAAAAGTACGACTAAGGAGTGAGCCCATAAACGTGATAAATCCATTGTTTGAAAAAATCGAGATAATAATATTTTTTATATATGCCGAATATAATTAATTCGATTATGACACTTGAGTTGACAAATTAAAATTAAAATCCAAAATAAAATTAAAATATGGAAAAGCACAGTTAAGAAGTAAGCATACAAGGAGTAATAAATCTATTTTTAGATCAAAAACTAAGTTAATAAATTAATTTGTTTAAAGACAATGATACTTATATACAAATTTAAATCCAAGCAGACATGTTCCTCATTTTCTGTATGTACATTTTTTATCGACTTGTATGGTTATGCTTTCCGCTTATTTACAATAGAGCTAAATTTATTTTTAAAATTTAAATTTTATTAATGTGGGCACTTTAAATAGAAACTTGAGTTTATAATAATCCCATGAGAGCGAAAGGGAGTGGGTGTTTCCTCGAATATTTCCACAGGAAATGATCATGAATACATTTTTATTGTTAGACGCTAAAAAGCATTCAATTTTTTCCATTTTTAATTTTTTGTCTGGCGTAATTTTACATTTATGAAATTGAATTATAGAGGAAAGTTTAAATGTAAAAGTTAATGAGCTAAACTTC
Source organism: Druon quercuslanigerum (assembly GCA_010014905.2). Lineage (NCBI taxonomy): Eukaryota > Metazoa > Arthropoda > Insecta > Hymenoptera > Cynipidae > Druon > Druon quercuslanigerum. Next base: position 4,651 of record JAAAKG020070737.1, read on the forward strand.
CTATTAATCGTGGTCTTAATGTCAGCAATCGTGTTGCTAATTTTATTGCTCTTTCTTTAATTTTAATGTATTTAAATTCTATTTGAGCCGATAAAGTGCTAAAAATAAATTGGTTTTATCATGAAATGTTAATTTTAACGTATTGTTTAATAATTTATTGAAAATTAAGTTCAGGTTTCATGATTGTTATGATTGCCACGATTACTGAGTCATTTTCTCAAAACTCGAATTTTTATTTTTTATTTAAGCAAATATTGAAAGAGTTTAAAATAGAACATTAAAGAATTGAAAAGAAATACGATTGTTATAATTTCAAATACTAAAACAGAAACTAAGAAAATTTGTTTATTTTTCCATTATGAAAAATATAATTACTGCATACATCACATCGAAATTCAAGATTCTTATTTTCTTAACTGTCTATAAGAAATATTTATTTTCATCTTAAAATAAGGCCGGAAGAAGTAAAAAATTTCTTTTGAATGAATGTTATTTCGTTCCACAATGCAAGTAAACTCTCTTAAAATATCGTAAAATTGACTGGAAAATATTTTTTAGTTGAAAATTTGAAAAAATTTTTAGAAAGTCGTATTTTTGTTAGAGAATTTATCTCCTTTCGTAGAAATTTCATGTTTTTATTATACTAAAATTGCAACCATTTCATTTGAAACTAAAACTCTTTTTGATTAATGATTCTACTATCTTTTTTTTTAAATCGTATTCTTGAATGAACTCAACTCTTTTTGATCTATAATACAAATAATTTTTAGTTTTAAATAATTTTTTGTTATGAATCAATTCTTTTTGGTTGAAAACTCAACTACTTGGTTAAATTAAAACTGATTTATTAAAAATTTAATTCGTTTGATGAAGATTCATCATTTCAGTTAAATTTCATTTCTTTGGTTGAACATGTAACTAATTTGTTGAAATTTCATATCTTCTTGGCAAAAAATTAAACTTTTCGCTTAAAAATTAATTTTTTTAAATTAGTTAAATTTTTTATATAAGAAAAAGATTTTTTGGACTAAAGTATCAACTATTCTATTTTTTATTCATAATTTATCTTTTTTGGTTGGAAAGTTAACTGTTTCAATAAAAATTTAACATATAAATTAAAAATTTAACATTTAACATTTAAAATTTACCACTAATTTAACATTAGTTTTTGTTTACTTTCTGGTCAGGAAGATTAATTTTCTATAAAAAAAGATTATTTGAACAAAAAACATGTATTTTTAACCTTGTTTTAAAATTCTTAAAGGAAATTTCAAATTGATAACAAAATTTACAAACAAATAAAATAAATTTTAAACCAAGGAATGAATTTTCAACCAAAAAGATTAAACTTCTCTAAACGAATTAAATTATTTTAAAAAATTTGACTAGATTAATATTCAGTTAAAAAATTAATTTAAAAAAAAAAAATCATTCTCAACCAAAGAGATGAGTTTTGAAATACAAAAAAATGTCTGCTGTAGAAATTAATTTCTAAGTAAATTGATGAATCAAAACAATTAATTTTCCATAAAAAACTATTTTCCAACTTAACAGATGAATTTTCAACCAAAATTTTTTTTTTATAACTCAGTACGATTAATTTCCTGCCAAAAATATTAATTTTTAACAAAATATATATGAAAAATGTATTTTATTTGGTTCAAAATTACATTCTTACTGAAAATTTAACTATTCCATTTTTATTTAAACATTTATTTCTTGTATTGAAGATTCATAATTTTATTTAGGAATTAACTTCTTTGAGCTATTCAAATTTTTGGCAAAAATGTATATTTTTTGAGGAAATTCAATCTTTTTGGTTTGGATTTTATTTCATTTGGTTAGAAATTTAAATATAAAGTTGAAAACTCCTTTAAAAATTTAGTTAAAAATACATAATACCTATAAATTTGATGAAAATCGGTTAAAAAATGCCTGAGGTGGAGTATTTTCAAAAAAATTCATCAAAAAATTCAAAGTACGTAATTCCTACAATTTTGAAATTTTTCAAAAATATTTTACCACATTGTCTTACCTATCTAACACTATTATGTCCCCCAGTTTAAGAAAAATCGCTGTTCCGGTTAACAACTCTCATATTCCTGACCTGGACCACGCTACTGTCCCGAGTAAAAATATGTCGTCTTGAGTTCGACTTGGCTCGTCTAGTGTTCGTCTTCAAGACGGCTATGTATCGCTGGCGGCCAGAAGCGAAGCTTAATTTCACATATTTAAAAAGAATTTTAAGTAGTTTAAATATATTTGGAGGATATTACTAAACTTTTAAGGTTTCAAGTGATTTCAAAAGATTTCAAGACATTTTAAGATATTTCTAGAAACCTCCAATAATTTGAAAATATTTTCAGTTTTATTGAAGTATTTATTAATATTTTAAAGGTTTTCACATGATTTAAAATGATTTATAAAAATTTCGAGGAGTTTCACAGGATTTTAAGCTATTTCTGAATATTTTAAAGAATTTTAGAGAACTTCTAGGGATTGCAGAATGTTTTTAAAATATTTCAAGGAGAATCTAAGGAATTTTAGTATTTTATACAGGTGCACTTAAAAAATGAGAAGGGATTTTAAATAATATAAGAAAAAAGTATGCCATTCATTTTTATTTATTTTTTAATTCAGTTACTTTGTTTAAAATTGGTATTTTTGTGTTGAATGTTAAAATATTTTGCTACAATATTAACTCTTTGTTGGTACTTATTATTTTTTTTGTAGAAAATTGTACTTCCATCCCTTTTGGCAACATTCAGCTAAAAAATTGTATTTTTGGTAGAAATAAACTGTTTTTAATTTAGAATAGTACATTTCGACACGTGTGTGAGAGGTGATTATTCAGCGCACGAGACGTTTTTCGCGCGAGCGAAGCTAGTGAGAACAGTCTCGTGCGCTAAAAATCACCTTTCACACAAGTATCGAACATTATTTTATGCCACGAAAGCCGAAAAATCATTTTAAAGTTGTGATTTTGAGGTTAGAGTAGTATAAATAATTTTTATTCGTGGGCATATCTACTATTATATTATTCCTTATAAATTGACCTGCTTTTATTAAAAATTAAACTACTTAGTTGGATCACTTTTGTTGATAATTATATTTTTGTTTGATTGAAAATGTTTTTCTAGATGAAAATGAAACTATTTTAGTTGAAGATTAGACTTGTAATAGGTGGAGATTTTAATGCGAGAACAGGAGATATAGGAGGAAGCGAATGGGGTGGAGAGCGAGAAAGAAAATCCACAGATAAGATACTGAATGGGAAAGGAAATAAATTTTTAAAGAGCCTAAAGGAAATGGGGTGGTTTATCTTAAATGTAAATATAGAGGGGGATAAGGAAGAAAATATACACGTTCAGGAGGAAAAATAAGAATGGTAATTGATTATGTGATAGTGGATGACGAGGTACGATAGAAGTTCAAGAATCAAGAGGTAGGAAATTTTTTAGATTCGGATCACTTTCCCATAATAGTGACATTAGAGGGAAACGAAGTAATAAATAGTAGTAGGAAAATGGTCAAGGGAAGGTAAAGAACAGTTTAAGGACAAAATTAGAGGGATAAAAGAAATATTAGAGTGCACAAGCCAAAAAGAAGTTAGTGAAGAATAGGATGGAAGTGGATGGGACGAGGAATGTAAATATAAGAAGAAAGAAATGAAAATGGAATTAAGGAAATGGCACAAGTAGTGGCGAAAAATATAGGAGAAAAAGGAGTATACTGTGCTGTGTGATCAAAAAATGAGTAGGAAAATAAAAGGTTTGTAGAAGAGATGGAGAAGGCTAGAACAGAGGAACAGGTTTGGAATGCGGTAAATGAAGTGAGAAGAAAAAGGAAAAGAGTAAACCAGGGTATTGAGATGGTGAAATGGAAAACATATTTTATGGAATTACTAGTAGGGGCAGAGACAAAAGTAAAGGAAGGAGAAAAATATGGTAGGGAAACAGATGAGGAGAAAGACATTATAAGGGAGGAAATAGGCAAGGTGTTAGGTATGATGAAAGATGTAAAGGCACCTGGTATAGATGAGATTCCAAATAAAGTATGGAAAAATGGGGGGGGGGGTAGATCTGAAGAAATGGAGATAGATCATTATTAATAGAGTATGGAGAGGAGAAGAGAGGGATGGCCAGAGTTATAGAAAAAAAGTGCTGGTGCCCATAGTTAAGAAAGGCAAAGGGGAAGAAGTTAAAGATTATAGATGAGTGACATTAATGCCAACACTGTATATGTGATTGTTTTATCAGAGAAGGTAAAAAAGGAAGTTAAGGAAAAGAAGATAGAACCACCAAACCAGACAAGGTTAAGAAAGGAATAGGGGTTGTGCATAGTATATATGTTCTGAACTATTAAGTGAATAAGAGGAGTAAAAAGAAAAAGGAGGCAACAATAGCAATGTTCGTGCACCTAAAGGCGGCGTTTGACTTGTTAGGCCAAGGCGAGGTAGAAAAAGTGATGGTGAAGAAAGGGATAACAGAAGGATTAATAAAGAAAAAAAGAATATATATACGCTGTCATACGCAGATGATATATTGTTGATGACAGAGGATGAAGAAGGGATGGCGGACTTAATTACAGGATTAGATAAATACTTAGCTGTGAAGAGGTTGAATTTAAATGTAGAAAAGAAAAAGATAATGAGGTTTAGAAAAGGAGGAGAGAGAAAGAAAGAAAGAATAGTAGGGGGGATATAAAGGAATAAAGTTAGAAGAAGTAAAAGAATTTAAATATTTGGGATATTCCTTGGGAGCAAATGGAGATCATAGAGCGCATATTAGATAAAGGTTAAAAAAAATTGGAGAAGGAGGGTATGGTTATTGGATACGCTAGTATAACCGGTTTTAGGTTATGGATCAGAGATATGATGATGGAAAGAAAGGAAAGAGGTGGGGAGTATACAAGAAGGTATATAAGGTGGACGCTAGGGGTAGATTGGAGGACGCCGGGATATATGGTAAGGCAAGAAGCGCACAGGGATAAATTAAGTGCTAGAGCGGGAAAGAGGACATGGAAATTTTAGACGAAGCGGCGCGGCGGGAGGGAAAGGGAGGGGAGTTAGCGAGAAAGTTTTTAATGGATGTAGAAGAGAGAAGAAGGAGGGCGATAGAATTAACTAGATAAGAAAAGGAAAGGAGGGAGTTCTTTAATGATAGAGATATAGAAGCTGGGACTGGAGTAAACTATGAAGAATTGAAAAAAGGGAGAGGGCAAGAAAATTAATAGAAAGATGGGGGATGATTGAGAAATCAAAGTATAATAAATGGTATAAGATGATGAAAAAGGAAGGAGTACCGAAGTATTTAGTAAAAGGATGGGGAGAGAGAAGGTGAACCAGAATAGCAATGTTTAGATTGGGAAACGAGGTAAGGGAGGGGATGTATTGGGAAAAAGAAGACAACAGAAAGTGCAGAATACGTGAATGGGAAGCATGTATGGGAACACGTATGGGAAGAATGCAGAAGAGGAATTGAAGATAAAGGAAGTTGGGAAGCGAATGTTGTGAAGATGGTAGGGGAGGATGGATTGAGAGAAGAGTGGATGAAGGAGTTGGAGGGGGCTAGAGGGTCGACTGAGAGAGAATGAAAGAATGCACGTGAAAACTGGAGAAATGGAGATATCGTTTTAGATGCGATGGCGTTCTCTCTCTCTCTCTCTCTCTCTCTCTTTCTCTCTCTCTCTCTCTCTCTCTCTATCTATCACTTGCTCTCTCGCTTTCGATCGTTCATTCACTAGTTTTCTAAAACGTCTCAAATTGCGCTACAGCAAAAACTAGAAATAAGGAGATAGATATAAGAGTTTCTGTAAATAGTTGTAAATCAGTGTAAATAGTAAGGATAAGATTGTAGAAAAGATGTTAACGAAGGTATAGTAAGAAATGGAAGTCATGTAAACCATTAGGAACACTTTATCAATAAAGAAGAATTGAACGTCTTTTCTGGAAAATTGATCTTTTTAATCTGAAAATTCGTACTTTTTGGTAGTAAACTAATCTTGGCGCTTTAAAGTTTTCGGGTTGCAAATCGTCTGCTGGCTTGAAAGCTCAACAATTTAGATGAACTTTCTTTTTCTTGTTCCTCTAAAAATTCCTTGTTTGTTGAAGATTCATATTTTTGTTTTTAAAATTTATCATTTTAGTTGAAAATTCATCTCTTAACCTACAAATTGAACTATTTTCTTAGCAATTATTTTTTGTATTCTAAATTAATTTTATTGCTGAAAAGTTCAACTTTTTAACTCTGGTTGAAAATTGAGATTTTTTTTTGTTGAATTAAATACTTTTTTAAACATTCAAGTTTAACTTTTTTGGTTGAAGATTCGACTGCCTTCTAAAAATTTCTCTTTTTAGCTTGAAAATTGACCTGTTTAATTAAAAATTCAACTGTTTTCGGTTGCAGTGTAATCTTTTTTCTTATGAGCTTTTAAGTTCAAATACGTAGTTTTAGGTTCAACTGTTTTTTTAAAAATGCATTTTTTAATAAAGCTATGGGAAGGGATGGGGAACTGAGGGAAAGAGGGAGGATAACGAGAGAAAATAACTGGAAGTGAGGGTATGAGTGGAAACCCGAGGAAAGTAAGAGGAGTAGAAATAGGAAAAGGCAGGAGAAGGAATTGGAAGAGAGAAAAATGAGGGTGGGGGGGGTCTAATCGTGGGAAATCAGGCAAATGGAGGAAAAATTAGATGGAGTGTGGGTAGGGAAGGTACTTACGGCGATAAGTAAAATGAATGGAAGGCAGGAGTGGGGGGAGAAATTAGGGAGCGTCAGGAGTGGAAAGATGAAATAAGGGAAGGGAGGGGAAATGATGGTGAGTTGGAGAAGTGAGGGGAGTGTCCTAACTCCCTCTCGCCTCACTTACCTAACTCTTATTTTTCTCCAATTCCCTTACTAACCCTTCCTCACTCCCCCTCTCAAAAAAATGTATGGAGCACTACCCCTTTTCTACATTTTTGAAAAAGAGATATTTTCATGATTAATCTAACAAAACCTTTGTCATGAAATAAAAAAAATCTTCTGAAATAAAATTAGAAAAGTAAATATGGAGTGGGCAGTTTGAAGGAAATTCTCATAAAATTAACCTCTTTTCCTGGTTAAAAAAAATATATTCTTAAGGTTATTCATTACTTATATAGATATAAAATATTTTGTATTGAGATTCAGTTATGGCTGTCTGAAAGGCGTTTGGGCTTTTGTTCCAAATTTTTGGTAAAAATTGAACGGTTTTGTTGAAAAATCGTCTATTTTTACCACGAGATTGTCCTATTACATTGAAACTTCATTGGTTTTTGTAGAAAATTCAATTATTTGGTTAAAAATGTCAACTTCTTTGGTCGAAAATGCAACCTTTCTTAGTTGAACTTTAGAATTCCTTGTTTAAAAATTTGGTAGAAAATTCAACAATTTATTTATAAATGCAATTAAATTATTGAAAATATCACTATATTGTTTAACATGTAACTATTTTGTCATAAAAACGACTTTTTCGGTCGAAAATTAAACTAGTCTGTTAAAATTTTGTATATTTAAACAGATAATTCTTCCTTTTAGATTGAAGCTTTTCTAGAAAATTCATCTGCGTTCTAATAAATCTAATCATTTTGTTGAAATGCTGTATATTTTGGCTAAGTATGAATACTCTATGTTTAAAAATCCAACCATTTAGCATAAAATTCAAAAACTTTGTGTGGAATTTAATTAAAATATTAAAAATTCAACTATTTTAATACACATTCATTTTATGGTCAGAAATTTATCTGTTTTGGTGAAAATTCATCCTGTGAGATTGGAAATTCATCTTTTATGGTACAAAATTCATCTCTCCTAATCAGAATAAATGAATGAATTTAGAATGCCAATTAAACGCTATTTAATCTACTTCGATCATAAAGGACTCTATGTGAAAAGTTTTGCAAAATGAAAATGCTGGTTTTTGAATAAGCAGCCGGTCAGGACAAATGAAAAATTGGTCGGAGATAGATCAGGAAAAAGTCAGAAAAGTTTGAAAATGTAGTTGTGTTGTCATCCTGCGCTTAAAAAAATAAAAAATTAATAAAATTACAAAACCGATACATAAGAAGTACGCAAAATTATAACTTACTTAGATTCTACAAGATTAACATCAATAATAGAACAAGAGATATTTTTTCTTGGCTCTAAAGGACAAGGGATAAGATAGGTTTAGCCGTATTAGGAAACATGCTTATTACATAGAAAACCAGAAAAAAATTATTACACTTCAAACGAAAAAGATATATGCTAATTTTTTTACTTTTTACCATTCCTCATTTGTCAAAAAAAAATGTAAGAACATAAGATAATTTTTTATTGCATTTATACTACGTATTCTGATCATAAAATAATATTTTCCTTATTCTGACGTTTCACATCGTTGCGTAAACTGACGACGTTTTCTCTTTTTCTTTCCATTGTAGGAAGTAATTTTAGGAACTGATGCAGATTATCCCATTTTATTAAAAAAAGTCCGCTTTACTAAAAAAGCATATTTGCCACAAAATAAATAATAATATTATTCATTCATTATTTAATTATTGATTTTAACACAAAATATTTCATAGTTTTATTGTTAGCAGAATCAATTGATTTTTGAGAAAAAAGCAATCAATCTTTAACAAAATATTCACATTTTTAACTAACGAAATCTATTTTTAATAAACCACATGAAGTTTTTGACTAAAAAAGATACACTTTCTGCGCAAAATGGCATAGTTAAACTTTTCGATGAAAATTTAATTTGCCACCGATCAAAAAGGAATTTTCAACATAAAAATTAAATTTTGAACAAAAAACGCTTTTACGCAGTAGTTCCACTTTCCAGTAAATTAATTTAATTTTTAACGAAAAATATAATAGTTGAAATTTCAATAAAAAAGAGTTTAACTTAAAAGTATAAACAGTTAAATTCAACCAAAAGTAGTAATTTTTAATAAAAACTTGAAAAATCCTCGATATAAAAAGATTGGTTTTTAAGGTTTCTAACAAAGAAGTTTCATTTTTAGTCAGAAAATGCAATAGTTTTATTACGAGAAATGAATTTTTAAACCAAAAGGACGTATTTTTAAAACTAGAAAATATTCCAGTTTCAATAAAGAAAACAATTTTTTACGAAAAAGTTGTTAATCGACCTGATGCTCATATTATCTCAAAATGACGAATTTTCAGCGAAAAATGGAATTTACAAAAAAGGATTGACTGTTTTGGTTTTAATAAATGGTTGAATTCCTAACCAAATAATAAAATTGTATGTTGATTCCATGAGTTTATAAATTATAATCGCAGGAGAAAACATACAACGCGTCATTATAACCACACATTTGGTACAAATTCTTATAAGGTTAGTAATAACATTATGACACTACTTCTGATTAATTAAAGTACATTGTTTCAACAGACATGAAATTTGGATACATATATATGAAGCGTTAATTCAAAATCATAATTTTCCGTGCACAAATTTATTTTTAAAAAATCTGTCGTTTTTCGAACATATACATATAATAAATTTTCAAATAATTATTGAAATGATTTGCGCTTTCACGTCACACTCTCGATGATAATGTAACATGCAATTAATGTATGTATACACACATAATTTTATTACATTAAATATTACATTAAATGTTATATCAACTTTGCAGAATAATTAAAAAATTCAATACATCAAATTCTTTACCTCGGCCTGGGACTGCTTATTCAGATATTGCAAAAAAAAGTACAAATTTTTTCCATTACCATGATCTTATCATTTATTCTTTATTTTTTACTAATCTTGATTCGCAGCTACCCTTAGAAATGTATTGTTTCAGAAATATATATATATATTTTTTTGCGATATCACGCGTTGTGTCGCTTAAAATGTTCATTTTCGTTTTTTTTTATTTTTTATTTGGAAACTGCTATAAGTCCGGTAATTTTTTTTTTTATCGAAAAAAAGTCATTGTGATAAATTGTTAGTCATTTCGAGTGCTACTAACAACTGTACAAAGAATTTTCAAAATTTAAAAAAAAGTGGTCTCAAAAATTTTCAAAATGTGCTCATTTCTTGAATTTTGATCGAAAATGGCTGGCTAGCAAACTTGACCTTCAATTTGAGACACTAACAAAAGTATACTAAAGGCTAATCCAATCTGGTGATTTTTTCAAAAGTTATCGTGCTCACAGCTAGACAAACAGACATACATACAGACATGCATACAGACATACAGATATGCACATTCGTAAAAATCTGTTTTTCGGGTTCAGGGGGTCTCAAAACGTGGACATTTGACAAAAAACGGGGAGGTCAAATTTTACACAAATCTAATACCTTCTCTGGATGAGAATGTAAAAATTAATCAATTTGCCATGAATAATGTTTTTTTAATAGTTATTTCATTGTTTTAATCGTTAGAAATAGTATTAAGAACATAAAAAAAGAAATATTTTGAAAAATCATACTCGAGATGAAAAAGAAATTAAATAAGCACAGTCTTGATGAGAATGTGCCCATTCATCTCGCAGATATTTTCACTGTTATTGTTATTATTTAAGAATAAGACAAAAACTGCACATCCTATCAAAAAGTGACTCACCGAAAATTTGTAGACCTTTCTTGAGGGCAAATTTTTGACTTACTGTCATTTGTCGTATCTTGGATAGTTTGTCCGTAAAATAGAATTTTTAATTTATTATTGGTTTTTTTTGCAATAAAAATGTGAATTTTCGATTTTTAAACAAAATTCAAAATATCCTTATGACAATATTGTAGAAATGTGCCAATAAACATGTTTCTCGTCTTGACTTTTTTTCGTATAGAGCGTTCTTTGGCTGGTAATGTTCATTTTCGTTCCTTTTTTGGATTTTAAAAGTGCTCCTACTCTGAAAATTTTCATTTTATCCAAAAATGTCATTAGATAAATTATAAGTCTTTTCGAGGATTACTAATAGCTGTACATAGAATTTTCAAATCTTGAAAAAAGTGGTCTAAAAAATTTTCAAAATGTGCTCACTTTTTGAATTTGTATCCAAAATGCCTGGCTAACGAACTTGACCAACAATTTGAGACACTAAAAAAGTATACCAAAGGCCACTCCAATCTGTTGATTTTTTCGAAAGTTATCGTGCTCACATCCAGATATACAGACATACATACAGACATACAGATAGACACATTCGTAAAAACCTGTTTTTCGGACTTAGGGGGTCTCAAAACGTGAACATTTGACAAAAATCGGGGAGGTCAAATTTTACACAAATCTGATACCTTCTCTAGATGAGAATGTAAAAAAATAATAATAATAAAAATAAATTAACTATAAATAAAAAAGCATTTCATCAAAGAAACAGTTATTTTTTCAATATTTCTTTAATGAAAAAAGTTTTTTATCAGTTTAGTAACTTTACAACAGTGATATTTATCACTTAGCTGCGTCTGTCGCCAATGTCAATATTTTTTAACAAATTGCGTCTCAATATAATGGTTGGAGAATAAGTTGCACTTTCAAGCATACTTTAAATATCAAAGTATAATGCTTCGAAATATAAAACTGCGTACCTACCAGATGCCATGTACTTTTCACAGATTTAATAAAACTCATTGATGAGGGCCACCATTGTGTGCCGAAACGTTTGAAACAACTTAATTAGTTTCAATTCACCTAACCCTGAAGCCAAGAACTTAATCAATATTTTCTACAAAATTTATAAATTATAATAATGATTGTTTCGAGTTCAACCTTAAATCAAAATAATTGATTAAAATCTGTACAATATGTTAATTATTTTAAATACTTTTTAAAAAATTCCAATGTTTTGAGGGAATTCGAAGAAAATTTAGGTTGGTACACTAAAAATCATTAATATAAACCTTAAATGTAATTTAATTGTACAATAATGTGTAATAGTATTCCTGTTAACTATACAATACGCCAGACTAGAACTTGGCGTTAAAGATGTATGACTGATAAACCCGATGCGTGCGAACTACAAGTACCCACGAAATGTCAGACATTCTCTTTCCATAAAACACAAATGGGTAAACTCAAAGAACTAATTAAATGTTTAAACGCTGTTTTCTGAACTAACGTTCTAGTCACGCAAGGATGCATCAAATTATTTTTCAAAGTGGCCGCTCTATGATAATGTAAATTAATTTATTCATTTTATGATCAGATAACTTTCCATTTTTTCTAGTGATTAATTTCAAATGTTATGCCTAACTAAACAATTTTCAATTCAAACCATTTGGAAACTGACTAATTTTGAATTGAAAACTTTATTACATATTTAAAACATATAAAAATTAGAGGCCTAAAAGTGTCCGGTTTCGAATTGAGATACAAATTGTTTAATGCAAAATTAATCACAGTATGCTTTGATAAATTTATTTATTCCAATAAGACGTTGAAAAGTGTACAAGTGTTAAAATAAAAAACAAATCGAATTAACGAATATCATTAATAATGATAATACAAAATCCGTGTAGAAATTCAAATGTCAGGTGACCCGACTTGTCCTAGTCGGGACCTGATCGGGTACTACTATCGGCGAGAAAATTCGAGTCCTCTGGGTTTGACGTTGAAAAAGTAAGGAAAAAAACAATCGTAGCTTAATGAAAGACGGATTATTTTAAAGGTGAACATGTTGTACGTTAATGAACCGAAAAGTAA
>JAAAKG020070748.1:0-17323 GCA_010014905.2 Druon quercuslanigerum
TTATCGTGGTTCAAAGCCAGCAGTGATTTTTAATAGTGCTTGTGTCAATCGATCTCATAATTTCCGACGGCAGTGTATAAAATTACTTTTTAAAACCGTTATATCGACGATACATTAATTGGCCTTCCCAAAAAAAATAGATGATATTCTTAAAAAATTTAACTCAATTAACAAAAAATTAAAATTCACTATTGAATTAGCAATAGAAAATAAAATTATTTCTTTAGACTTTTTTAGACACAAACGATAAAATTGTCAAATAGTAGATTTAACAGCAAAAATTTATATTTGGTTAAAAATATCTTATTACAAAATTGATAAAAAAATAACAAAAACAAAATGAAAAAACAAAAAATATAAATGAACAAATTATTGATTAAAATAAAATTATATTAATCCCATTTATTAACGGTTTTGATGAAGTTTTCTTTAGAATTTTCACCAGAAAAAGTAATAATCGAACTGCTTTTTCTCTCGAAAATACTTTTGATAAAATTCTTTTTCCTTATATTAAAGATTTTCAAAAAAATAAGGATAAGACATCTTTAGTAAAACATGCTACTTTATAGTCTCACCATTTTAATTTTAATATTAAAGACATTAAAATTTTTGATTTTGAACCAAAGAAAGAAAAAAGATTAACTCTTGAAATGATTTTCATTAAAAATGAACTAAACTCTATAAATTACAGAACCGTCATCCAAAATTTAAGTATTTTATATCACAATCTTATTTCTCATATAAAATTTTTAAATATTGTCCATTTTCCCGGGCTCACAGTGTCACATAACCTCAAACACTGTTATTAACTCCTAATGATGTAGGGCTTATTTTATTCCTTAAAAGATTCTCTGTAAATGTCATTAGTTCGTTTTTATTAAAATTATTTTACTTAGAGCTTATAAAATCGTTATTTTTGTAAACAATAAGTATTCATAAATAATATTTTTAAAATAAAAACGTACCAATGAGATTTATAGAGAATCTTTTAAAGAACACAATAAGCCCCACAACATTATTGTACATAGTATTATTTTATTAATTTTACCTACCTCCCTTTTAAAAAGTTTATTAAAAAATAGAAGTTGTTTATTAAAATATTTAAAAATCCGAAATAACTTGAAATAAATAAATATAATAAATATACATTTTATATAATATAATACAAAATGTTATAAAATTGTTTTCCAATTTAACTTTGCATAAATAATAATTTGTTATAGTTGAAGTGTTTTGGGATTTACGCCCAATAATCAGTGAATTTAACGATTTTCGTAAAATATTTTTAATTCAAAAGATAAAAAAGTCTTAAAGATCATTATCTTTTACCTAGAACTACCAGAAAATTATTTTTACTTACAAAAACTTTTTTTTTAAGACTTTCGCCTTGCAATATTTGAATTATCGGCCAACTGCATACGTGGCGCCGCCACACGGCTTCCGACAGCTCTCATGATAAATATTTTCTACGGGCATACAGAAAAGTGGCATGGCCCATAGGTGTCACTTCTCTGTCTTAAATTACTTTTTTTTTAAAGTGTATCTAAACAGTTTAAAATAATCCAGGATTTACTCCTGAGATTATTAAAAACTTCTTTTTACAATGATACTTAATTATTTTCAACAGAAATACAAATATAGTCTACAAAAATGTCATTAAATTAAGAAATTCGAAAAAATCTTTTAGAGGTTATGGAGTTACTCTAACTTATATACAAAAAAAACTCTTTTCAAAACTGTATATTATTTCATTATGAATATCAACAAATCTCTTTGGACATTATAAACAGCAACGTTATTTACAACAAAATTTCAACTATCCTCAGTTTCCAAAATAAGGTAACACTACAATGTACAATGATATTTCAAAAATATCCTGTTTTTCCAGCTTCGAAAACTTTTGTTTGGAATTAAATTACGATTTGACAAGGATATATTCGTTTCTTAAAAAATGATTTATTACACAGGCCAACATGATTTTGTTGTTGGAAAGTGGAGGGATCAGAATTAGCCCATCATGTCAGGATTTTAAGATATTAGAGGTTATGCAACCAACAAATAGCGTTTTTTCTACTTTTGAGGTTATGTACAGTAGACACAAAATTTTTTTATATTTTTTTCCAGTTGTATCATATATCACTGCTCTTTCTCTTTAATTTGAGAGTAGCAGAGTTTAATTATCATTTTTCTTTACCAAGTTACGCCAATTTGAAATTACGAGATATGTCCCATTAATCCATTGTGTCTTGAGCATTTGCTTTAAATAATTTGAGGCACACATTTTCTACTACTACACCTCCAAGTACAAATTTTCAAGAGAAAACACCCATTAGAAAATGTATAGCTCAAAGTATTTAGAGCAAATGCTCATGACATAGTGGACACATCTCTTAATTTCAAAATGGCGTAACTTGGTAAAGAAAAATGGTAATTGAACTCTGCGACTCTCAAATTAAAGATAAAGAGCAGTACTATATGATACAACTATAGAAAAAATTCCACAAAATTTGGTGTCTTCTATACATTGCCATGAAAAATTTTGTTAGGAATTAAACTACGATTTGATAAGGAAACATATCTGTATCGAAACGCGGCATCTTAACAACATCATAGAATAAACGCTAACCACTGGTATTAGCCACAAAAAGAAAAATTATATTCATCTAACCAGTTTATTAAATAATTTTCTTTTGAATTATTTTCCAAGGAATTATAAGATAAGATTTGATACAAATTCTGGGAAGGCACGATTTGGTAGAGTTTTAATGAGAAAATTCTGACAGAACAATAAATGATTTTTCTACAAATAAATCCTAATAAAAAAATCCCATGTGCTGGAACATAGAATATTAATACATATTAGTGCTATTCAGATTTGATATATTTTCAACGAGATGCTGCTGGCAGAAAAGTATAAGTTTTCTTCACGAATAGAATTTGATAGAAATTTTGTCCGGATAAAATTAAACAGTTTTAGAATGGAACACACTAGATAATTATCATGATAAACGTAAGTTATTCCAACTAGATTTATTTTAATACCAGAGCTCAGTTTTGGTTTTGAAAAAAAAAATTATTTCATTGCACTTTTTCACTCGGATAGGTGGTTCTAAGAAGCTTTCAATAAACCAATATGGTAGCACTTCATTATGAAAAACTTATCACTTACTGGAAGCGACATCATTTATCTTAAAGTGACATTATCAACTGGGTGTTTTCTCTTGAAAATTTTTACTAGAGGTTGTAGTAGTAGAAAATGTATGCTTCAAATTATTTAAAGCAAATGCTCAAGACATAATGGGACATATCTCGTAATTTCAAATTGGCGTAACTTGGTAAAGAAAAATGGTAATTGAACTTTGCGGCTCTCAAATTAAATAGAAAGAGCTGTACTATATAACACAATTGAAAAAAAATTCCAAAAAATGTTGTGTCTTCTGTACATTGCTATGAAAACTTTTGTTAGGAATTAAACTAAGATTTGATAAGGATACAGATCTGTATCGAAACGCGTCATCTTAACAACATCATAGAATAAACGCTAACCACTGGTATTAGCCACAATTGAAACATTGCATTTCTCTAAACAGTCTAAATTAAAAAAATTTTCTTTTAAATTATTTCATGAAGAATTATAAGATAAAATTTAAAACAAATTCTAGGAAGGCAAGATTTGGTTGAGTTTCGATGAGAAAATTTTGACAGAACAATAAACGATTTTTCTACAAATAAATCCTAATAGAAAAGTCCCAAGTGCTGGAACATAGAATATTGATAAATATTAGTGCTATTCAGATTTGATATATTTTCAACTAGATGCTGTTGACAGAAAAATATACGTTTTCTTCACGAATAGAATTTGATAGAAATTTCGTCCGGATAAGATTTAATAGTTTCAGATTTATTTTAACTAGAGCTTAATTTGGGTTTTGAAAAAAAAATTATTTCAGCGCACTTTTTTATTCGGATAGGTGGTTCGAAAAAGCTTTCAATGAACCAACATGGTAGCACTTCATTTAAACAAACTTATCACTTACTGGAAGCGAAATGATTTATCTTAAAGTGATAACTGCAAACTGGTGATTACCGAACAATTATGGAGCATTCAGTGCAGCCTCGGTGACGATAAAGCAGTTAAACATTATAATCAAGAAACCACGGAAAGGAAGCAGCAATCAAAGAGTAAATTATCTCCACCTTATAATTTCGTCTGAAAGCAAAAGTGATCTCCGTTCCAAGTCATAAAAATAAACACTCCCCTTTACTGGTTTACTTATAGATCTTGGTTAATTAATTGAGAAATCACGAACAAACTGAGAAATCCAGGAAGTTCACCAACATTGCGATAAAACTTAAGCATGTATGTACAATCAATTTTAAAAGTTGTCTATCTTTAAAATGATTTATAAAATCGATAAAAAAGATCTATTATTAATTTCTGTAAATATTGATAAAGGCTTCTAAGGAAGCTTCAGAAAAAAATAATTCAAGTTAAAATTGTTTATTTAAGAGCAGTTATTTGAAGGCTTAGTTTTTTACTTCTGCTTAGGGAAAAGTTACAATTTTTAAATCCTAATGATCAAGGCTTTATTTAATTCTTCGAAGGATTCTCTACATTTTTGTTTGGGTTAATTTTATTTTTATAACTTAATTAAGAAATCATATAGTTGATATTATTATAAACAATCATGGTTTAAATTTTAATTAACAACACCCAAATAGAATTGTAGAGAATAAAATAAAATGTGACCCTCATCATAAGGAATAAATAATAATTGTAACCTTTTCTCAAGAGAATGCAAAAACTAAAACACTAAATAACTACTGTTAAAGTAACAATTTTAACCTGATTTTTTTTCTGAAGTGCACTTAGAAGCCTTCGTTAAGACTTTTGGAAATCAATAATAGATCTATTTTCTTTGATTTTATAAATCATTTTACAGATTGGCTCTATAGTCCAAGCCAGATTGTGTTCTGAAGAGTTTAAGTGCTCGGAGAAATTCTCACGAGCCTGAGAATATTCTCGAGAATATGCTCGACCTGAGAATTTGACTTGAGAATTTAGTGAGAATTTATAAGCATTTTTAATTAGGATTCAAAAAATCATATTTTCTTTCTTTAACAATGAATAGGCTATTGTGTGCGCGCGCTTACTTTTGTATTAATTAATTTTTATTATTTACCAAATTTTCGAATAACTATTTATTTGTTAAAATTTTTCACCATCCAAAGTTTCAGTGAATTATAATTTGAAGTATCCATGTACTGTAGAATTTACCATTAGTATTAACAATATTAAAGAGCCGGATATTATTCGAAGATTTTAGTGTACGATATGTTAACTTAATTTTGTGAAAAAATCATAATTTTTGTGAAATGATATTTATACAAAATCATTAAAAATAATACCTATAATATAAATAATCACATTCTGATCCGATTCTAAATTTTCAAGGTGGAAGTAAATGGAATTTTTAAATAAATATTAATGAGAAAAGAGCGGCGTGTCCAAATACATTGCTAAACAATTAAAACATATTTACATATAATTTAAAAAATTGCAAAATTAATTTTATTAAATAGATTAAATAATTCAGAAAAGCAACAGCCTACTACAATATAGCGCTCAATTTCATTTTTGAAAATTGTAATTATTAATAAACTATTACACTAATTTAAAAAAAACACGTGTAAATATAATTTTGAATATTAAATTTATCATATATTTGTAATACAGATAGGTTAAAAATAAAGAAACTTTTATTGTACAAATTAAATCAAATATTCAATCACATTACCTTAAAATAAACAATTAATTTTTGTTGCTAAATAGAGAAAAATTAAAATTTAATCTAAATTTTATTTAATATTGTAAAAAAATTAATCAGCAAATAAGTAATTAATCAGTTCATAACATAAAAAGCATTAAAGAATTCTTTTTTGTAAATTATCCAAATAATTGGAACCGCTGGCGATCAAAAAGCGATACGCCCGAAACGCGGTCGTTTTAGTTGGCCCCTGGGTCATATTTTTTTCAGGTCGAATTTTAATTTTTCAACAACATATCCCATTAGGTAATTGTATGGCACATATTTTTAGTCTTATATGTAAATGTGATATGTTATTTATTTTTCGAAATAATGAAGGAAATGTTACTTTTTTCAGCAATCGCTAAATACGAATTTTTTGTGTTCAACTTGCCATAAGTTCTACATTATTAGGAATTCCGCAATAAAAATTTAGGAAAATATGCATCATCATATGAAGAAACTAACGGTATTTTTAGAATTTAAATTAATTTTCACTAAAAATTTTAAACGATTTTTATTATTTTATGGCGTAAATTAGATATTGAAAGTTCCAACGCTTCGAGAGTCGTAAGAATTTGCAGAAAATTAAAATTAACGCTCACCTAAAATTTTTTTAGGATTCAAGGAAGTTTTTTGGAAAATATCAGGTAATTATGTTTTATAGTTGTAAAGTTACAATTGATTTAAGATCTGAGCGCTGTCCCGTACGCGTGCTAGCTCGTCCTGCATAACGTCTGTATAACAGCGGACGATTGGAAGGTCAAGCCGGCCACCAAAATAATAGTGAAGACATTATGATTTAAATTTTTCTATTAACTTTTAATAAAAAATTATTAAAATTAAAACTTACATAATATTTATATAATAACTTTTACGATTTCTTTATAAATAATTTAGTCATTTTCATCACTGTCTTCAGTGTTGTCTTCGGCAGAATTATTTTAAGTAAATTGCAAAAAATAATTTTTAAGAATTATTTTCCAGGGGCGCTTAGAAAATTAAAAATACTTTTGATATCTGTTTTTTTAGCCGATTTTAGTCCAATGCAAGGTGGAAAACTTCTTGGAAGATCTTTTAGTTTAAGATTAGTTGTAAACAAAAAGTAGTTCTCTTTTCCAATTTATAATTATCATAAACGTCTACTTTCACATCGGGGAAAAAATGTAAAGGAAAAGCTTTACTAAGTTGAGAATTTTTCGGTTTGCGGATTTTGGCCTTGAAACTGTTTTCAAAATCCTGCAAAAAATCTTCACATTTCGTAATTACATTGAATGGAGGGGAACGAGCGTTTTGAATCAATGCCATATTTTGTAGATAAACATATGCTCTTTTTTTGATTGCAATTGTCACTTTAAAATTATGAAACATAATTGCCTGATATTTTCCAAAAAACTTTTTTGAATCTTAACAAAAGTTTAGGTGACCGTTAATTTTAATTTTCTGAAAAATCGTTCGACTCCCGAAGCGTTTGAAACTTTCAATATCTAATTTACACCATGAGAAGAATAAAAATCGTTATAAATTTTGAGTAAAAAATTAATTAAAATTCTATAGAGACCGTTATTTTTTTTATATAATGGTGCATATTTTCTGAAATTTTTATTACAAAATTCCAATTATTCTAGAGCTTATGGCGAGTTGAACATAAAAAATTCGCATTTTGCGATTGCAGAAAAAAGTAACATTTTCTTGATTATTTTGAAAACTAATAAAGATATCACATTTATTTATTAGAATAAAAATATGCGCGATGAAATTTCCTAATGGGATACGTTCTTTAAAAATTAAAATTCGACCTGTAAAAAATATGACCCAGGGGCCAATTAAAACGACGGCATTTCGAGCGTATCGCCTTTTGATCGCCAGCGGCTCATTTGTATTATTCAGCTAATAATTAATTAATTATTTTACGATATAATCAGTTTATGACATAAAAAACATTAAACAATTATTTTCATTGCATCATTTTAATAATTTTTATGTTACATTTTTTTCATTTAAAACAAGCAGTTGTTTGTATTAAAATAATAAAAATATCTTTAATATTATATATATTTTTTTTTATTTTGAGATTTAAATTCTAAATATTTGTATTTATTTTGAAATAATACCACAAAATTGAAGTTTTGACAGAATTATTTAATAAATATTTAATCATCTCAAAAAATTCAAATAATTTAAAGCTTTAAAAAACTATTTTTATTGAAACATTCAAATAACTTTCACTTTATATATTTCCAGATTTAAACTTGTCCAAAAGATGAATTTTCTATTAACAAAAAACAAATATTAAACTAAAAAATTTTTTCAAACAAAGAAATAAATTTTTAATAAATAATAGAATATAAAAACTTTCAA
This sequence comes from Druon quercuslanigerum, assembly GCA_010014905.2. Lineage (NCBI taxonomy): Eukaryota > Metazoa > Arthropoda > Insecta > Hymenoptera > Cynipidae > Druon > Druon quercuslanigerum. Next base: position 8,169 of record JAAAKG020070748.1, read on the forward strand.
TAAAACATAATGTTTTTTAAAGAAAAAGATAAAATTTCTATAAAACAAATCGATTTTCCACAAAAAATTAAATTTTTTGAACTGAATTTTCGACTTAAATTATAAATCTCAAATTAAAAAAAGGAATTTTTAAATTGAATTTAGAAATCAAAAATAATATATAAAATAAATTTATATGTTAAATTAATAATATATTTTCAAATAATTATAAAACAAATGTTGAATTAGTAAAATTTAGCATTATAAATGAAAAAAGTGCCATCAATAGCGTTTAAACATGTGTACAAGATTAATTTAGTTAGTATCAATTAATTATTTTAAAAAATTATTTATATGAATAAATTTTGAATTTTCAACTCCAAAGAAAAATTTTGAACCAAAAAATAAATGAATTTTCAATGAAATAGTTCAATGTTTAACCCAAAACATTAATTTTCTCGAAAAAAAAAATGATTTTTTATGTAAACATTTTTTTTCAACTAAAAAAATGAATTTCTACACAAAAAATAGGATAGTTACATTTTCTGCAAAACATAAAACTTTTTAAAGAAAAAGATTGCACTTTTAAAAAAAAAGGTTAATATTCCACCAAAAATTCAACTAAAATAATCAATCTTCATATAAAAAATTTTTTTTAACCAAATGCACTAATTTTTAATTAAATTATTGTAAATTTTTAATGAAATAATATTATTTTTAACCAAGAAGATAAATTCCATAAAAAAACATAAATTTTTAACAAAAAATTGAACTAAATTTTCAGTTAGAGAAAATTATTTTAAATAAGAAAAAAACTAATTTTCAACCAAAAAAATAAATTTTCAACAAATTAATTACATTTAAAAAAAAAACAGAAACCAAACATCATTTAAATATTATACCATAAATAGTTGAGTTCATCCAAAAATGATAAATCTTCAAAAAAAAAGTTTAAATAATAATAATAAGTGTGTTGTTTTTGGATGCAAAGTTGAGTACAGGAATTTCTTTGAAAAAATACAATTTTATACGGAATTATTTTTCAACTTTTTAAAATAATATTCATTAAATAAGTCACTGCAATTGTTATATCAAAATTTTTAAACATTTTAAAAGTAATAGAATTGTTTTTGAAGATCGCGATATTTTCTTTTCACTGAAAATAATTGACAAAAAAGTTTTACACAACAAAAAGATTCTTTTATTTCAACCAGATAAGTGAAAATATGCAATTAAACGATTCTTTTTTAACGAAAATTACAGGGCCCATTAATTTTTCATATCATTAAATTATTAATTCATTAAATTGTTATCGAAAAATTGGAAAATATTTTTCACATTAAAAATAATTAGCAATTAAACTGTTTTTTTAAACGCAAAATATTGTAAATACGAATTTCTAATAATTTTAATTTTATGATGTATTAAAAATGTTATTATAAAAATGGAAAATAGTTTAAAATAAATACATTTTTTTAAAGATCAAAATCTTATTTGTTAACTTTGAAAATATTTGACGAAAAAATGTTAGTCTAAAAGAAATTTTTTATTTTTAGCGAGATATATAAAGTAAAAATTTTATCGATTTTTTTTAACGAAAATTATTGGTAAAATTAATTTTCAATTTATATTTTCAGGAAAATTATTAGAAACATGAATTTTCAATTGATATTAATCAAATAATTGAAGTTCTTATCAAAAAATTTAAAAAAATCTCTGATTCGTTGCAATTGTTTTTAAAATATGAAATATAAAATATAACAGTAAACAAAGGATTTTATTGAAGTTGTTTCTTCCAAAAATTAAAAAAAAACGGTATTGTTTTTAAAGATGTGGTTCACAAATACTGTTTTTTATTCTACAACTTTATCCTAATTTATTTATTCTATAAATCCTATTATTTATAATATTAAGCGATACAAACATTCGAAATATTCATAACAATAGATCGTTTTCATAGCATAATTGATTTTTATAAATGTCTTATAATGAAAGGAAGTAAATTATTTTCTACTTTTAAAAAGAAATATAAATTTTTATAGTTAGTTTATAATTAGGCGTGAGTTTTAATTTTTAATAATCATTATAAATGTAAATAAAAATAAAAATCAATGGAAATTTAAAAATGTTTTTTTTTATTCGACGTTCCCGGTCTTCGTAACATTAGTTTAAAGATGTTCTAATTTTATACAATAAATAAATAAATAAATAAAAATGTTGTAAACAAAATAATTTGTTGAAAGAATGTTTTCTACGAACAGTTAAAATGCTAAAAAAATAAATGTTCAACAAAAAAGAACGAGTTTTCAACAGAATAATTAGATTTTTTTCATGAAAAAATGATTTTGTAAACAAAAATAGAAGAATCTTTAATTTAAGATAATCATTGTTCAAACCAAAAGATAAATTATTAACAAAATAATTGTTCCAATATTATAAAATGAACAAAAAAACTAGTGTAAACAAATTTTTTGTTAAAAGAATGTTTACTACGATTTTACACAATTATAAGTTTTTTCAAGTTATATTACAAGATATAAACAAATTTAATAAACAAATGCATTAAGGAAGGTTTTTTCGACAGAAAAGTTCATTTTTTTCGATGTAAATTTCTTTTCAATATGGAACATAATTTGAGCAAAATTCATAATTTTTTAATTAATCTAATGATTTTTTAAAAAATTTAATAAACAAATTCATTATTCGGGCATTGGTCTGAAGAAAAGTTCATTTTTTTCGATGTTAACTTTTTTAATTAGGACGTTCATGATAACTTTAGCAACATTTATAATTTTTTTAATAACTTTATGATTTTTTGAAACAAATTTAACAAACAAATGCATTATTCGGCCAATTTTCTACAGAAAAATTAGTTTTTTTTTATTTCAACTTTTTTAATTAGGATGTTCATGATAACTTAAGCAAAATTCATAATATTTTAAGCAATTTTATGCCTTAAAACAAAAATTAATAAACAAATGAATTAGTCAGGCATTTGTAGACAGAAAAATTCTTTTTTTTTGTATGTCAAATCTTTTATTTAGGAACTTCATGATAACTTCAGCAAAAAGAAAATTTTGGAAAAAAATTAAGTTTTTTCAAGTAATATTGTAAGATATAAACAAATTTGATGAAAAAATTCAGTAATCAAGAATTTTTCGACTAAAAAATTAGTTTTTTCTATGTCAATTTTTTTAAAATTAAAAACTTAATGATAGTTTTAGCAAAATTAATAATTTATTGAATAATCTTATGATTTTTTTAAAACAAATTTAATAAAAAAATGCATTAATCAGGCATTTAGCTACAGAAAAATTCGTGTTTTTCTATGTCGACTTTTTTAATTAGGAAATTTATGATAACTTTAGCGAAATTGATAACTTATTGAATAATCTAATAATTTTTTTTAAACAAATTTAATAAATAAATGCATTAATCAGGCATTTGGCTACAGAAAAATTCTTGTTTTTCTATGTGAAGTATTTTAATTAGGAAATTCATGATAACTTAAGCAAAACTCATAATTTTTTGATAAATTTTACGATTGTCTTTTTAAATGTAATAAACAAATGCTATATTAGGGCTTCGGTCGACGGATAAATGATTTTTTTTTTAATATAAAATTTATCAACTAATTATGAATTTTGATAAAATCATCATGAAGTTCCCAATTGAAAAGGCTGACATCGGAAAAAAAAGAATTTTTCCGTTTAAATTTGTTTTAAATATTCATAAAATTTATCAGATTATCATGTATGTTGCTGAATTTATTATAAAGATATCAATTAAAAGTCAGATAACGAAAACAAAAATTGCCGTCGACAGATCCTGAAGTTCCTAATTAAAAAAGTTAAATTAGAAAAAAAAATTTTGTCGACAAATTTCTAAATAATGCATTTATTTATTAAATTTGTTTAAAAAATCATAAAATGGGTCCAAAAATTATGGATTCGGCTAAAGTTATAATGAACTTCCTGAATAAAACTTTCGAATAGAAAAATTATAATTTTTTTGTAGACAAATGCCTGATTAATGCATTTGTTAATTAAATTGTTTAAAGAAATCATGAAATATATCAATTTATTATGAATGTTTCTTATATTGTCAGGAAGTTCCGAACTGGAAAGGCTGGCATTGAAAGAATCAAATTTTTCTGCCGACAAATACCTGAATAATGCATTTGTTTATTAAATTTGTTTAAAAAATTGATAAGAATAATCAACAAATTATGAATTTTGCTAAAATTATCATTAACTTCCTAATTTAAAAAAATTGACATCGAAAGACACGAATTTATCGAAAAATATCTGATTACTGCATTTGTTCATTAAATTTGTTTATAATATAAAAAATTATAATCTTCAGAGAATTTTTTTTAAATATAATATTGTTTCCATTCAAGTTTCTAGAAATTTAACTTGAAAAAACATATAAATATGAAAAATCCTAGAAAACATTCTTTCAATAAATAATTTATTTACAAAAATTTTCTTTGTTTATTGTATAATATTGGACTATAATTAAATAATGTTATTCTATGCAAGTTTGGCAATTTCAACAATTTTCTTGTTATTGAAAAGCACCGGAAACGTCCAATAAAAAAAAGTTCATTTCGTCCTATTTGTTTATTTATAAAAAAATTGAAAACCTCACTTAAAAATCAAGATCGACAACTCTCTCAGAAATCTTATCAGCTTTTTTAAAAAATTTTTTGTTCAAATCGGTCAATATTTGTGGGATGTTGATGATTTGTGGGATTTTTTTGAAAAAATCCTTGCGTATCCAATGCGTCTGATGCTGTGAAATTACCTACAAATACTTGGCATTACTTTCACTATCACTTTTGCCGTTTATCTTGTTAAACAGATTGCTCCTGACGAGCAAAGCTATTACGACCTTGCATCAGCCCAAGGCTAGGCTTGATGGGAGATTAAAGGATTCCAGAATTATCTAAGGTTATAGAAAATGAAACTTCAAACTTTCTATGAAACATTTATTTATCAACGTCATTTCTCAAGGTCAACATCATTCTTGAAGTAACTGTTAACGAGGAATTCAAGAGTGACCTTCAATATGACCTTCAAAGTAATTTCAAGATCAATTTTCTTAAAAAAGGAAACCCCCCTTTTTGACGTCGGAAATATTTAGAGCAGAAATTGCCCAATCAAATATAAATGAGGGTTTTCAAGTTTAATTTGACCTTGAAGGTCACTTTAAGGTCATTAAAACCTAAATAAATAATACCTAATAACCTAAATAATAAATCAAGTAACATCTCTGAGAGCAGTAGCCCTTGAAAAGAATTCATGTTAATGGAAAGTATTTGTTTCAACAATGCGCGTTCAATGGTGACCTCTAATTTGACCTTGACGATGTCCTTAAAGGACATTTTAAGTTCACTACTAAATGTTCCTTGTTGAGACAAATAACTTTCATTGATATAAAATTTTTTCAAAAGCTGCTTAGATTTTAATGACCTTCAAGTAAGCTCCAAGGTCAAATTAAACCTGTGCCCATAATACATTTTTTTGAACCTGAAATTTCACGCGCAATCGATTTCTGACGTACAAAAGAAGACTTTCCATTTAAAAAAAAAAGTTGACCTTGAAATTCCCTTTAATTTCTTCGTCAAGGTCAAATTAAATCCGCCATTTTTATGGATGTTTTGGTTCGAGACAGTTCGGGATATGCGGCAGATTCAAATGTAGTATTGCAGAGAACTTAAAAATATTGATAAAAGTTTTGTAAAATTTAGTTTGTTGTTTATAAGTGAAAAAACTAAAATTGGAAAATAAAACAAAATTGTAAAAAGTAATTACTTGTGAGTGGACTTAAGAAAAATTTATGAAATGATTTTGAATGGAATAAATTACAATTCAAAATATTTTAGGTAGGTAAAATTTTTGAAAAAGAACAATATTTCGAATGGAATTAAAAGGAATTGAACTTATATCATTTATGAATATAAGCATCTAAAATTTCATAACTTTATATTTGAAAAGTTTTTAAATAAAAGATTTTTAAATTTAAAACCTTCAAAATAAAATTTTTAAGTCTGGACAACTTCTTTCGGAAGAAGTTGAAAGTGTCTAATTTCTAATTCCAAACGTTCAAAGTTGAACAATTTTTATTTTGGATTCGAGAATCTCGAAAAAAATTATTTCAGATTAAAATTGTTTGAAAAACACTATTTCAAAACATTAAAACTTTTTTATTTTAATAAATTCAAATTTTAAACTAATACAATTTTTAAATTTGAAATTGAATACTAAATTGAATATTGCAAAACAAAATCTTCTGAAATTCTAGACAATATATCTCCGTTCAATATGGAAAATTTTACAAGTCTGAAAATTTGAAATTAAATTATTTAAAAAAAAAAACTTTCGAAATAAAAAGGAATTTGAAATGAAAAATATTAAGAATCGTATATTCCAGAAACTTAAATCTTAAACAAAAATATAATATTTATTCTGCAACCGTATCAGTTTTAATCACAAGATTTAAATAACTTTAAATAAATTGAAATCATTTGGAAATTACCCATTTTTAAATCATCAGTTATACTTTTCGAAAAGCAAAAATTTGAAAACAAATTTTAATTTTTGAACGACAAAAAAATTAAACTTTCAACAATATAGTTCAATTTGCAATACAAACAGTGCATCTTCAACTACAAAAAAAAAGTTTTCAAACCAAAATGAAATCATCAAATTTTCTTTTAAGAAAATTAATTTTCAACCAAAAATATGGATTTTCAATGAAAAAACGAATAGGTGATGTTCCAACCCAAAATATTTTAATACTAAGTAAAAAACATTAGAATTTAAGCTAAAAAGATGAATTTTAAATGAAATAAATCATTTTGAAGTTCCAAAATTACTTTTCAACCAAAGAACTTTTCTCCATAAAATAGTTAAATTCTATTGGAAAGAAATGAATTTGCAACTAAAAATAAATAAATTTTTAACCAAAAATATTATTTTTGAAACAAGAAGACTAATCATCTATCAACAAGACGAGTTTGCAACTAAAAAATTAATTCTTATCCAAAAAACGAAATTGTTAAATTTTACAAATTAATTAATATTAATGTATGAAACCAAACCCAATTAAAAAATCTTTCAAAATTTGAAAATATTTTTAATTTTTTCAAAACTTCTAAAATTCCTAAATATCTTTTAATCTTACTCGACATATTCCTAAAATTGTAAAAAAATTTCAAACGATTTAAAAATTACATTAAAATATTCCAGACTTTTACTTTTATACATCTTTTGAAATATTTTGAAATATTTTTAATTTTCAAAAAATGTGTATGTAAAATTTTCACACGAATCTTAAGAAATGTTTTTTTATTTCCTTGAAACCTTCCAAAGCATCCCAAAAGCTTTGAAATTTTTCTTCTAAATCTTGAAATTAATTCTTTTAAATAAATATTATTTTAAATTATTCCAGGAATCTTAAGAAAATTTTCTCATTATCATGAAACCTTTCAAGATTTTTCAGAAGCTTTAAGGATTTTAAAAAAATGTGTCTCTTTTCAAATCATAAATTAGGTTTCAAAGTTTTTCATAAACTCCTAATAATATCTTCTAAACTGATTCTAATTTTTCTTAGAATATTTTTGATCCTACAAAATTAAAACGATTGCCTTTCAACATGTTTTTAAAAATCTAACAATTTTGTAAAGCTTTTAAAATTCTTTAAAAAAATTAAAACAGTATTTTCAAATTAATAAAAAAAATGTAATTTGATCAGGATCTTTAAAAAATTGGTTTATTCTCTCGAAACATTTCTAAATATTTGGTTAGAAATTTTAAAAGTCTATAATTTTCTGTACATTTTTTTTATTATCTCAGAAGTTTTAACTATTTTTTAAACTGACTCGAATTCTTCATATAATTTTTTTTAATTCTGCAAAATTTAGGAAAATTCAGTTGGTTTTTGAAATGTAGAAAAAATCTTTAAAAACTTGCTATAGAGTCTTCCAGATCCTTTTTCATCAATTTATAAAACCACTTGAAATTATTTGAAAAACTTAACATAATAAATTTTCCTACAAATCTTAAGAAAACTGGTTTGTTCTCTTAAAAATTATAAAATGCTGAAAAGACTTATAAATTCTTTGTTCGAATCTAAGTGTTTGCTATTTCCTTGAAGCCAGTCAAATAACGTTTTAATTTTTTCGAGGAATCGAAAAAAAAATTTGTTATTGTCTTGAACCGTTTAAAAATTCTGCAGAACCTTTAAAATTTTATTTCAAAGCCTCCTAAAATCTACATTTTTTCAAAATCAAATTGGATCTTTTTTCATAAAAATGAATTAGGTTTAAAATTTTTTCAAATCGTTCGATCGATCAAAATCGATCGATTCTCTTATTGCCTCGCTTGAATGCAGCGCTACTCTTAGGGTGATTTTTCAATTAATTTTTTTTCTGAAATAATTTTTTACATTCTAAAATACAAAACCTTGGACATTTGAAGAAGAATCGATTTCAAATTATTTAAAAAACGTTAAATTAAATTTCATAAAAAAAAATTTTTAATTTTTCTAAAAATGTGAAGAAAAATGGTTTATTCTTTAAAAAATGATAAAATGTTCAAAAGAGTTCTAAATTCTTAGTTCGAATCTAAATGTTTACTAATTTCATGAAACCTTTCAAAATTCCCAAAAAGCTTTGAAATTTTTCTTTGAAATCTTAAAATTAGTTCTTCTGAATAAATATAATTTAATTAAATATAATATTTTGTTGCTGATAAGTCAACTGAATTCCATTTTGGATTGAAAATATTTTTTTTATTGAAAATTCAACTTTATCATTAAAAATTTACTTTTTGTGTAAAATTGGTATTTTTGTGTTGAAAAATCAATTTAAATCTTTTTCTGAAAAATTGTCCTTTTGATTTAAAAGTTCACCAGCTTTAGTAGAATTTTTATTTTTTTGGACTTTTTTAGAAAATTCAACAATTTGGTTGAAGTCATATTTTTTGTTTGAAAATTCTGCTGGTTTGTTGAAAAATAAACTATTTTGTAGAAAATTTACTTTCTGTTTAGATTTAACATTCGCGATTAAAAAGAGAACTAAAATCCTTTCTGTATTATTATTATTATTATTATTAGTGTTCTGGGTTGAGACCGTTACAGCCCCTGACGCCTGGGTAATCCCGTTGCGT
>JAAAKG020070759.1:0-17321 GCA_010014905.2 Druon quercuslanigerum
TGGTCCACCTTCTCTCCCCCCATCCCTTCTCTAAATACTTTGGTAAACCTTCCTTCTTTATCATCTTATACCATTTAGTATATTTTGATTCCTCAATCATCTCCCATCTTTCTATTAATTGTCTTTCCCTGTCCTTTCTTTCCAATTCTTCATAGTTTACTCCAGTGCCATCTTCCATGTCTCTAGCATTCAAGAACTCCCTCCTTTCTTCTTCTCATCTCGTTAATTCTATCGCCCTCCCTCTCCTCTCTTCTACTTCCATCAAACACAAAGAAGTCTCCTTAGTAGATATTAAACATTAATTGAATTTTGGTTTGAAACCTTTTTTTTTTAAAATAAAAATGTAAGCAATCTATTTTTCGTTAAACTTTTTAAACCAAATTAAATTTTAATTTAAATTAATGATTTTTATCATTAAAATTAAAAAATGTGATCTTATTATTTAACTATTTTCTTCAAAATGTGTTTGTTTTTTATAGAAATTTTTTCTTGTTGGTAGATAATTTAACCTATTGGTTTACAATTAAACTATTTCCGTAAAAATTTGTTTTATTTGGTTGAAAATTCATTTCTTACATTAAAAATTTAACTATTTTGTTGAAAACGCGTTTTTAGTATTAAAAATTAATTTTTTTAACTGAAAATTGAACTATTCTATTTTTTAATTCATGTCTTTTGCTGAAATTTTGTATTATTTAATTCACAATTTTTGTTATTTTGTATGACTTTTTTTGATAGAAAAATTAATAATGATTCTTTTAGAAACTCAAATATTAGGAAAAAATTACGTTTTCGGTAGAATGTTTATTTCTTTGATTACAAATTAGTTTATTCAGGTTAAAATTATTTTTTTAACGGAAAATTGATCTATTCTGTTCCAAGTGCAAAATGTACTTGTTTTAGACGAAAATTAAACTATTTTGTAGACAGTTCGTATTTTTAGTAGAAAAGTAGCCTCATTAGTAAAAAACTCGCCTTTTTGTATAAAAATTCCTTTATTTGGTTAAAAATGTAAAAAAAATGATTGAAAATTCGTTTTGAATAATTGAACATTTATTTTGCCAACTGGAAAGTTCAGTATATTGAAAAAAACTATATGAGTAAAATATTTATTTTATTTCGTTCAAAATTAATTTTGTTACTGAAAATTCATGTTTTTGGGGAGAAAAGTAGTCTCATCAGCAGATATTAAAAATTAGTTGAATTTTTATTTGAAACCTTATTCTTTTGAATAAAAATGTAAGCAATCAATTTTTTGTTGAAATTTTTAAATCAAATTAAATTTTATATAAAGTTAAAGATTTTTATTATTATATTTAAAAAATGTAGTCTGAAAATTTAACTATTTTCTTAAAAATGTGTTTATTTTTTATAGAATTTTTTTTTTGTTGGTAGATAATTCATTCTCTTGGTTTAAAATTGAACTATTTCCTTCAAAATTTGTTTTATATGATTAAAAATTTATTTCTTACATTGAAAATTTAACTATTTTGTTGAAAATGCGTTTTTTGTATTAAAAATTTATTTTATAACTGAAAATTGCACTATTCTATTTTTTTAAATCATATTTTTAATTTGAAAATTCATGTCTTTTGTTGAAATGTTGTGTTTTTTTTATGACTTTTTTTGATATAAAATTAATAATGATTCCTTTAGAAACTCAAATATTAGAAAAAAAATTACCTTTCCGGTAGAAAATTTACTTCTTTGAACACAAATTACTTTTTTTATTAAAGATTGTTTCTACTAAAAATTTAAAAATTAAATTCTTTGCCGAAAATGTATCTTTTTTTATAAAAATCCGCTTAGTTAAAAATTTAACTTTTGTTGAGTTAAAAATTAATTTTTTAATGGATAATTTATCTATTCTGTTCCAAGTTCAAAATGTACTTGTTTTAGATGAAAACTAAACTATTTTGTGGAAAATTTGTATTTCGCAGTAGAAAAGTAGACTCATTAGTTCAAAATTCGTCTTTTTGGATAAAGTTTCCTTTTTTTCGTTGAAAATTTAAAAAAATGATTTAAGTTCATTTTGTATGATTCACAATTTATTTTTTAACTGGAAAATTCAGTATTCCATTTTTTGTCGAAAATTGATCTTTTTTGGTAATTTTTTCGATTGAAAATTCATCTGCTTAGGTCCAAAAACGATATAACTAAAATACTTGTTTTATTTCGTTCAAAATTATTTTTTTTACTGAAAATTCAGGTTTTTTGGAGGAAAGTATTCTCATTAGTGAACATTAAAAATTAATTGAATTTTTGTTTGAAACCTTATTTTTTTAAATAAAAATGTAAGCAATCTATTTTTTTAACACTTTTTTAATCAAATTAAATTTTAATTTAAGGTAAAGATTTTTATTATTAAATTTCAAAAATGTTGTCTGAAAATTTAACTATTTTGTTGAAAATGCGTTTTTAGTATTAAAATTTTATTTTTCAACTGAAAATTGAACTATTCTATTTTTTTTGAATTTATATCTATTAGTTGAAAATTCATCTCTTTTGTTAAAATTTTGCATTTTTTAATTGAGAATATTTGTATTTTTTATCTTTTTTTGATAGAAGACTAATAATGATTCCTTTAAAAACTCAAATATTAGTAAAAAAATCAACTTTTCGGTACAAAATTTATTTCTTTGAATTTTTAATTGTTTCTACTAAAAATTTAACCATTCCATTTTTTGTCGAAAATTCATCTTTTTTATAAAATTCTGCTCAGTTGAAAATTTACCTATTTTATTGAGTTTAAAATTAATTTTTTCAACGGAAAATGTAACTATTATCATCCAAGTTTAAAATGAACTTATTTTAGGGAAAAATTAAACTATTTTGTGGAAAATACATATTTTTTAGGAAAAAAGTAGACTCACTGGTTAAAAATTCGTCTTTTTGGATAAAAATTCCTTTATTTGATTGAAAATTAAACTATTAACAAAAAATTTGTTGTTTGAAACCTTTATTTTCTGAATGAAAATTTGATTAATCTATTTTTGTTGGGGAATTTATCTATTTCAATTGAAAATGAATTAAATTTTTCGTTGAAAATTTATCTTTTTTATAAAATTCTGCTTAGTTGAAAATTGAACTATTTTGTTGAGTTTAAAATTAATTTTTCAACTCAAAATTTATCCATTCTGTTCTAAGTTTAAAATGTACTTGTTTTAGGTGAAAATTAAACTATTTGAGGAAAATTTGTATTTTTTAGTAGAAAAGTAGATTCAATAGTTAAAAATTCTTTTTTTTTTTTGCATAAAAATTCCTTTATTTTGTACTTTTTTCACTACTCTATTTTTTGTCAAAAATTTATCTTTTTGGGTAATTTTTTTTTATTTGAAAATTCATCTGCTTAAGTAAGAAAACCATACAACTAAAGTATTTATTTTATTTCGTTCAAAATTAATTTTTTTGCTGAAAATTCATGTTTTTTGGGAGAAAATTAAAAGTATTATTTTTGTAAATAAAAATTTAAGCAATCTATTTTTTTCAGTATTAAAAATTAATTTCTTACGTTGAAAATTTAACTATTTTGTTGAACATGCATTTTCAGTATTAAAAATTTATTTTTCAACTGAAAAATGTCTTTTTGGACAAAAATTTCTTTATTTGGTTGAAAATTGAACTATTAAAAAAAATTTTTTGTTTAAAACCTTTATTTTCTCAATGAAAATTTAAGTATTTTATTTTTCTCTGGGAATTTATCTATTTTAATGAAAAATTTCTATATTCTTTTAAAAACTCATTTCTTTGGTTAAAAATTTTTAAAAAATGGTTGAAAATTCGTTTTGTATGATTAAAAATTTATTTTTCTAACTGAAAAATTCAGTACTCCATTTTTCGTTAAAAATTTATTAAGTTTAAAATTAATTTTTTAACGGAAAATTTAACTCTTAGAAACTCAGATATAAGAAAAAATTACCTTTACGGTATAAAATTTATTTATTTGAATACAAATTATTTTTTTTTATTAAAGATTAATTGTTTCTACTAAAAATTTAACTATTTCCTTTTTTGTCGGAAATTTATCTTTTTTATCAAATTCTGCTTAGTTGAAAATTTAACTATTTTGTTGAGTTTAAAATTAATTTTTCAACTTAAAATTTATCTATTCTGTTCCAAGTTGAAAGTAAACTTGTTTTAGGTGAAAATTAAACTATTTTGTGAAAAATTTATATTTTTTAGTAGATAAGTCGCCTCCATAGTTAAAAATTCGTATTTTTGAATAAAAATTCCTTTATTTTGTTGAAAATTTAAAAAAATGATTAAAAGTTCATTTTGTATGATTGAAAATTTATTTTTCCAACTGGAAAATTCAGTATTCCATTTTTTGTCGAAATTTTTTTTTTTTCGATTAAAAACTCATCAGCCTAGGTAAAAAACTATAAACTAAATTATTTATTTTATATCGTTCAAAATTAATTTTTTTACTGAAAATTCATGTTTTTTGGAGAAAAGTAGTCTCATTAGTAGACACTAAAAATTAGTTGAATTTATGTCTGAAACCTTATTTTTTTAATAAAAATTTAAGCATTTCTATTTTTTGTTGTTTGAAAATTGAACTATTTTCTTCAAAATTGATTTTATTTGGCTAAAATTTCATTTATTTTTTTAATGTGTTGTATTTTTTAATTAAGAATTTTTGTATTTTTTATCTTTTTTTATAGAAAACTAATAATGGTTCCTTTAAAAACTAAAATATTAGGAAAAAATGACCTTTTCGGAAGAAAATTTATTTCTTTGAACACAAATTTTTTTTATATAAGAGTAATTGTTTCTACAAAAAATTTAACTATTCCATTTTTTGCCGAAAATTTTTTTTTTGTAAAAATCTGCTTAGTTGAAAGTTTAACTATTTTGTTGAGTAAAAAATTAATTTCTTAACGAAAAATTGAATTATTCTGTTGCAAGTTCAAAATGTACTTTTTTTATGTAAAAATTAAACTATTTGGTTGAAAATTGAAAAAAAATGATTGAAAATTCGTTTTGTATGATTGAACATTTATTTTTCCAACTGGAAAATTTAGTATTTCATTTTTCGTTGAAAATTTATCTTTTTTGTTCGAAAAATCATAAGGAAAATTGGAGATTACGGACTCAATTTATCCGGCTTACACTCTATAACGAAAATTGAGTTTTCTATTCACAAAAAAATGGAATTTTCGATTATTTTTGAAAAATAATAATCTTTTTCTTGTGAGATTAGTTGAGAAAAGATTGATAGAGTTAAATGACCGTCGGTTTAGATATATATATATAGATATATATTATAGTCTAGGTTTTCATGTCACGTATTGCTATGGGGTTTACGGCATGGTGTTAACAGATCTCGATTAGTTACACGAAAAGTAAGTACCCAGGGGATTAGTATCAGTTGTCCATTAAATTTTGTGGTAACTGCCCTTTTCTGCTGCGTTTACAGTCTATTAAACGGGGTTAAATGCTGCCCGATCACCGTACTCCTCGATTCGCTTCCTCCCTTCCGGATCCGGTCATTCAAACTTGAAACTCCATCGACCAGATTCGCATCTCCAAATCTAACTTTTGACATTATGTCAGCATTCAAGCTCTCTCGAAACGTTCCTAAAACACTGAAATTATTCCTAAATTTAAAGATGTCACATTTTCATCCAAAGTGGATCAAAACATTGCACATGAAAGAAACAATTTAAATCTACATAGAAAGGTGTCGATGTACTTGTAATCTTAAATTTAGAACTTATAAAGTTATGATTTTTTTTTCAAAATGCATTTATTTTGTTAAAAAAAAAATTTCAACAAAAAAAAGGCATTTTTATCCAAAAAGACGAATTTTCAACCAGTGAGTCTACTTTTTTACTAAAAAATACGAATTTTCCACAAAATAGTTTAATTTTTCCCTAAAATAAGTACATTTTGAACTTGGGACAGAATAGATAAATTTTAAGCTGAAAAATTAACTTTAAACTCAAAAAAATAGTTAAATTTTCAACTAAGCAGAATTTGATAAAAAGATAAATTTTCGACAAAAAATGAAATAGTTAAATTTTTAGTAGAAACAATTAATCTTTAATAGAAAAATAATTTGTATTCAAATAAATAATTTTTATATCGTAAAGGTAATTTTTTCTAATATCTGAGTTTCTAAAGAAATCATTATTAGTTTTCTATAAAAAAAGTCATGAAAAATACAAAAGTTGTCAATTAAAATATACAACATTTTAACAAAATAAATAAATTTTTAACTAATAAATATGAATTAATAAATAGAATAGTTTAATTTTCAGTTAAAAAAATAAATTTTTAACACTAAAGACGCATTTTCAACAAAATAGTTAAATTTTCTGATAAAATTTTTTAAATTGAATAATAAAAATCTTTAACTTAAATTAGAATTTAATTTGATGATAAAAGTTTAACGAAAAATAGATTGTTTACATTTTTACTTTAAAAAATAAGGTTTCAAACAAAAATTCAATTAATTTTTAATATCTACTACGGAGACTTCTTTCCTCCCAAAAAACATGAATTTTCAGTAAAAAAAATAATTTTGAACGAAATAAAATTAATATATTAGTTATATAGTTTTTTTAACTAAGCAGATCAATTTTCAATAAAAAAAAATTACAAAAAAAAATTAAATTTTGGACGAAAAATGGAATATTTAAAGTTTTAGATAATTTTTTTCCAACCATTCGAATTTTTAAAGGAATTTTTCACCTGATAATAAAGCGTCCGACCAAATAAATGTGTTTTTAACCTAAAAGATCAAATTTGAAGCAATATGATAAATTTTTTAGCAAAAAAGTAATTTTCAAAAAAAATGCACAAATTTTCAATTAAGAAACCCAAATTTTAAACTTAGAATTATAAATTTTTAACCAAAAACATTGCACATGGAAAAAACAATTTAAATCTACATAGAAAGGTGACGATGTAGTTGTAATCTTAAATTTAGAACTTATAAAGTTATGATTTTTTTTTCAAAATGCAATTATTTTGTTGAGAAAACAAAGTTTTTAACAAAAAAAAAAGGAATTTTTATCCAAAAAGACGAATTTTCAACCAGTGAGTCTACTTTTTTACTAAAAAATACGAATTTTCCACAAAATAGTTTAATTTTCACCTTAAACAAGTACATTTTGAACTTGGAACATAATAGTTTAATTTTTCGTTAAAAAATTAATTTTAAACTCAACAAAATAGTTAAATTTTCAACTAAGCAGATTTTTATAAAAAAGGCAAATTTTCGAGAAAAAATGAAATAGTTAAATTTTTAGTAGAAACAATTAATCTTTAATAAAAAAAAATTTGTATTCAAAGAAATAATTTTTTTTACCGAAAAGGTCATTTTATCCTAATATTTGTGTTTCTAAAGGAATCATTATTAGTTTTATATCAAAAAAATTCATACAAAAATTGTCAATTAAAAAATACAAAATTTCAACAAAAGATATAAATTTTTAACGACAAATGAAATACTGAATTTTCCAGTTAAAAAAAATTTTTTCAAAAATACGAAAAGGAATTTTCAACCATTTTTAAAAATTTTTAACCAAAGAAACGAGTTTTTATCCTAACAGATGAAGTTTCAAAACACGATTAATTTTGTAACAATAAAAGTTTTTTTTAAAAAATACAGAAATTTTCAAATAAAATAGATAAATTCCCAGAGAAAAATAAAATACTCAAATTTTCATTCAGAAAAGAAAGGTTTCAAACAACAAATTTTTTTTAATAGTTTCATTTTCAATCAAATAAAGGAACTTGATCCAAAAAGATCCAAAAAAAAAATTAAAAAAATTTTCAACCAGTGAGTCTACTTTTTTACTAAAAAATACGAATTTTCCACAACATAGTTTAATTTGTCCGTAAAATAAGTACATTTTGAATTTGGAACATAATAGTTACATTTTCCGTTAAAAAAATTAATTTAAAATTTTAAAAAATAGTTAAATTTTCTAAGCATTTCTAATTAACTAAGCAGAATTTGGTAAAAAGATTAATTTTCAACGAAAAATTTATTACTGAATTTTCTAGTTGGAAAAATACATTCTCAATCATACAAAACGAATTTTCAACCATTTTTTAAAATTTTTATCTATACAGATGAAGTTTCATTAAACGATTAATTTTGTAACAATAAAAGTTATTTTTAAAGAATACAGAAATTTTCAAATAAAATATTTAAATTCCCAAACAAAAATAGAATACTCAAATTTTCATTAAGAAAAGAAAGGTTCCAAACATCAAACTTTTTGTTAATAGTTTCATTTTCAATCAAAACAAGGAATTTTATCCAAAAAGACGAATTTTTAACCAGTGAGTCTACTTTTTTACTAAAAAATACGAATTTTCCACAAAATAGTTTAATTTTTCCCTAAAATAAGTAAATTTTGAACTTGGAACAGAATAGATAAATTTCGAGTTGAAAAATTAATTTTTAACTCAACAAAATAGTTAAATTTTCAACTAAGCAGATCTTTATAAAAATACCATATTTTTAAATTTAATAATAAAAATCTTTCACTTAAATAAAAATTTAATTTGATTAAAAAAGTTTAACAAAAAATAGATTTCTTACATTTTTATTTAAAAAAATAAGGTTTCAAAGAAAAATTCGAATTATTTTTAATGTTCACTAATGATAATACTTCTCTCCAAAAAAACATGAATTTTCAGTAAAAAATTAATTTTGAACGAAATAAAATAAATGTCATAGTTATATAGTTTTTTTACATAAGCAGATGAATTTTCAATCGAAAAAAATTACCCAAAAAGATGAATTTTCGTCAATAAATGGAATAGTGAATTTTCCAGTTGGAAAAATAAATTTTCAATCATACAAAACAAAATTTCAATAATTTTTTTAAATTTTCAACCAAATAAAGGAATTTTTTTTAAAAACGACTTTTTAACTGATGCGTCTACTTTTTTACTTTAAAATACGAATTTTTCACAAAATAGTTTAATTTTTAGCTAAAACAAGTACATTTTGAAATTGTAACAAAATAGTTAAATTTTTCGTTAAAAAAATTAATTTTAAACTCAACAAAATAGTTAAATTTTCAACTAAGTAGATTTTTATAAAAAAGATAAATTTTCGACAAAAAATGGAATAGTTAAATTTTTAGTAGAAACAATTAATCTTCAATAAAAAAACTAATTTGTGTTTAAAGAAATAACTTTTGTACCGAAAAGTTGATCTTTTACTAATATTTGAGTTTCTAAAGGAATCATTATTAGTTTTCTATCAAAAAAAGATAAAAAATACAAATATTCTTAATTAAAAAATGCAACATTTCAACAAAAGAGATGATTTTTCAATTAAAGATATGAATTTAAAAAAAATAGAATAGTTCAATTTTCAGTTGAAAAATAAAATTTTAATGCTAAAAACGCATTTTCAACAAAATAGTTAAATTTTCAGACAACATTTTTTAAATTTAATAATAAAAATTTTT
Source organism: Druon quercuslanigerum (assembly GCA_010014905.2). Classification (NCBI taxonomy): domain Eukaryota; kingdom Metazoa; phylum Arthropoda; class Insecta; order Hymenoptera; family Cynipidae; genus Druon; species Druon quercuslanigerum. The sequence goes on from JAAAKG020070759.1 coordinate 9,441, forward strand.
AACTTAAATTAAAATTTAATTTGATTAAAAAAGTTTAACAAAAAATGGATTGCTTACCTTTTTATTTAAAAATATAATATTAGTTTTCTATTAAAAAAATTCATGAAAAATACAAAATTTCAGCAAAAGACATAAATTTTCAAATAAAAAATATGATTTAAAAAAATTGAATAGTTCACTTTTCAGTTGAAAAATAAATTTTTAATACTGCAAACGCATTTTCAACAAACTAGTTAAATTTTCAATGTAAGAAATTAATTTTTAACCAAAAAAACAAATTTTTAAGGAAATAGTTTAATTTTAAACTAAAAGAATAAATTATCTACAAAAAAAAAATTTCTATAACAAACAACGAGATTTTGAAGAAAATAGTTACATTTTCATATCATATTTTTTAAATTTAATAATAAAAACCATTAATTTAAATTAAAATTTAATTTGATTGCAAAAATTTTAACGAAAAATAGATTGCTTAAATTTTTATTTAAAAAAATAATACTTGAACTTTGTTCCCAAAAAACATGAACTTTCAGTAGAAACATTAATTTCGAAGGAAATAAAATAAATATTTTAGTTTTATAGTTTTTTTACCTAAGCAGATGAATTTTCAATCGAAGAAAAATGACAAAAAGATAAATTTTTGGACAAAAAATGGAATAGTTAAATTTTTAGATAATTTTTTTCCAACCATTCGAATTTTTAAAGGAATTTTCAACCTGATAGTAAAACTTCCAACGAAAGAAATGAAATTAAACAAAAAAGTTGTACTAAGTTGTTAAAAATTCATTTTAACGGTTGAAGATTGAACTAATTTGTTAAAAAATTTATTTAGTTGCAAATTAATTTTATTAGCCGATACTTTGAGGATACAATTTTTGAAAATAAATTATCGTTTTTAGTTAGGTTTTTGTCAGCAAATTAATTATTTTTATTTGAAAAATTAACAATTTATTTTCCTGACCAAAAATTTAAATATTACATTTTTGGCAGAAAATAAATTGTTTTTAATTAAAGATTCAACTTTTACGTTTTTTTTTTTAATGTATATTAGCCAGTTTGAAATACAACTGCCAACTTCAAAGTTCAAATAATTTGTTAAAAAATGTTTTTACCTTCTCAATATTGAACTATTTTAGAAAAATAATTTTGATTCAGTTACAAATTTATTTTCTTAGCGGATAATAATTTAACGATTTCATTTTTGGTGAAAAATCGTTTTTAGTTTAAAATTAGAATATTAGATTTTTTGTTAAAAATTAATCCTTTTTGTTAAGAATTTGACTAATGGGTTGAAAGTTTAACTCCTTTGTTAAAAATTCATTTTTTTCGGCTAAAGGTTTAATTTTTGTAAATTAGATTTTTCATTCAATTGAAAATTCATTTGTTGCTTTGAAAGTCAGCTATATTGGTAGAAGATTGAACTATTTTGTTGAAAATTCGATTCTTTATTTTGATCAAAAATCGTTTGCTTTTAATCAGAAATTAAATTATTTTATTTTTGACCCAAAATTTATTATCGTGTTAAGTTACAAATTTAACTTTTATATTTTTTGTTAAAAATGCCTTATTTGATTTAAAAATTAAATTCATGAAACTTCAGCTACTTTATTAAAAATTCATTTTATGGGTTTAAAATGTAGCTTTTTTGTGGAAAGTTAGTTTTCTTTTAAATTTAAAAATATTTTTGTTGGCCAAAAATTTAAGTATTCCATTTTTTACTGAAATTTAACTGCATGGTTTTAACTGCAACTACTTTGTGAAAAATTCATTTTATTCGTTGAAGATTTTTTAAAATTATGTTTATTTTTTTAAAGAATTTTTTTTAATATATCTTTTTTTTTTTTGATAATTCAACTATGTGACTGAAAGTTGAACTACTTTTTAAAAAATTTATTTGATCGGTTGATCGGTTGAAGATTTAACTATTTCTTGAAAATTCGTTTTTTTTTACTTTATAATTCAATTTATTAGATTCTTGGTTGAAAATTAATTTTTTTTAATTCAACTGCGTGACTGAAAGTTAATTTTGTCGGTTGACAATTATTTTTTTATTTGGTTAAAAGTTAATTTCGTTAAGCAAAAGTAGAACTATTGCATATTTTTATAGAAGATTCATCGTTTTTATTTAGAATTCAACGATTAGATTTTTCATAAAAAACTCATCCTTTTTGGTTGAAAATTCAAATTTTTAGCTTTAAGATTCGCCTATCTTACAAAAAAATTTAACTATTTTTGGTTGAATTTTATTCTTTTTTTTTGTTTAAAAATTTAATTTTGTAACAATTTTGTTTCCATAATGCCTTTTTTGTTTAAAAATTCAACTGTGTGGCTGAAAGTTATATTTGTCGGTTGACAATTATTTTTTTATTTGGCTAAAAGTTAATTTTGTTAAGCGAAAGTAGAATTCAACGATTAGATTTTTTATGAAAAATTCATCCTTTTTGGTTGAAAATTCAAATTTTTAGCTTTAAGATTCGCCTATTTTACAAAAAATTTAACTATTTTTGGTTGAATTTTATTCATATTTTTCATTAAAAACCTTAATTTTGGAACAATTTTGTTTACATAATACCTTTTTTTGATTGAAAATTCAACTGTTTTGTTTTAAATTTAATTATTTGTTTGAAAATGTACTGCAACGATTTTTACTAATTTTAATCAGTGAAGAAAATTTTTAAGACCTAAACCCTTTATTTTTTATTAGTTTAAAACCGGTCCTTTTTTGGGACCATTTAGGTTTCCGGACCCTTTAAAAATTATAGGTTTTTTTTTATACCATCAAAAATTACTTTATTCTACTTGAAAAAAGGAGAGTTGCAGAAAATTGAGTAAAATTTTAATTTCGATTAGCTGAATTAAGAACGTGGTCTGTGCTAATCTGAGTCGGCAAATCCGGCCTTGTATCAAGAAGTGGTCGCCTTCCGTTGAAGATTCTAAATCACCTTAACAATAAAACGTGCTATCGCGACGAAGCACAAGACACGGGGGAATAAGTAAGAGGCGGTAGGGTCAGGGGTTGAAATTTGTAATTCCGGCCTTACAAGAATAAAGGTTACTATCCGGGGACGGAAAAAGAAATCCGGCATCTCATTGTGACTCTGGAACAAAAATGCCCGGCATTACTTCCGCTAAGCTTCTCTCCGAGTTACCTTTCACTAACCCTTCGTGAATCCACGATGACTACTTGTCCCCTCTCTAAGATTTTTTTTTTACTAATTTCAATCAGTAACTATGAATCCGTTAGTTATCAATCAGTTGTTATGGTTTCGTAGTCCAGTCCGTTTGTCCGTCATACTGTTTTCTAATAAGGGTTAAGATATGGTAGGGAAAGTAAAATAAGTGAGGGAAAAGGAGGGGAGGATTGGATGAAATAAGAGAGGAGTGCAGGAAATTAGGATAGGGCGATTAGAATAAGTAAGGTAATATAAGGGGGCAATTAGGGGAAATGAGGTTGATGAGGAGTATTGGGAGTATAGGAAACGAAGGTTAATGAGAGGGGGTGGGACAAGTGAAGGAAAATTATTAGCGGAAAGTGAAGGGAAGCAGTGGTAGAAGGGGGAATGTTGTAATAAGGAGAATTTTAGACAAGGGGAAATGAGGGGCGGGAAAGTGAGGGGCGTGAAATTGAGGGAAATAAGGAAAGGAATTGTATAGAATGTGCGGGAGGATGAGGGGTAATTAAGGGAAATGAGGTGATGGGGAGTATGGGAAAGGAAGGAAAATGAGAGAGGGTGACAAATTATAAGAGATTAGTTGCAAAGCGTGAAGAGAATGAGTGGTAGAAGGAAAAATGGAGTACTAAGAGGAATTTTAAACGAGGGGATGTGAAGGAAATATAGTAAAATAAGGGAAGAGAAAGTGGAGAATGTCAAGAAAAATTAAAGATTTAATTAGAGAAATGAGGTGATAGGGAGTATGGGAAACGAAGGGCGGGTAATTGAAGGGAGATCAGGAGCGGGAAGTGATGGGGAAGAGTTGTAGGAGGGTATATAGATTAATGGGTAAATTTTAAATGAGGAGAAATGAGGGGCAGGGAAATGAAAGAATTGTGGGGAAATAATCGGATGAATGGTAGAGAATGTGACGGAAAAAAGTGGGGCAATTTGGGGAAAAGATGTGATATGGAGTATGGGAAATGAAGGGAAATGAGAGGAGGTGGCAAATGATGAGAGATTCGTGGCAAGGCGTGAAGAGAACGAGTGGTAAAAGAGAAAATGGGGTAATAACGAGAATTTTAAACGAGGGGATGTGAAGGAAATATAGTGAAATAAGGAAAGAGAAAGTAGAGAATGTCAAGAAAAATTAAAGAGATAATTAGGGAAATTAGGTGATAGGGAGTATGGGAAACGAAGGGCGGGTAATTGAAGGGAGATCAGTGGCGAGAAGTGATGGGTAAGAATTGTAGGAGGGTACATAGGTTAATGGGAAAATTTTAAACGAGGAAAAACGAGGGGCAGGGAAGTGAAAGAAGGATGGGAAAATAATCGGATGGATAGTAGAGAAAGTGAGGAAAAAAGGTGGGGCAATTCAAGAAAATGAGGTGATATGGAGTATGGGAAACGAAAGGAGATGAGAAGGGGCGGGGGATCAGCGTAGATTATTGGTGGGAAGTGATCTAACGGGGTGGTAGGAGGGGAAAGGAGGAGCGGAATTAGGAAAAAGCTGTGATGTGGAGTATGGGAAATGAGGGGTAGTGAGAAAAATGAGAGGAATGAACGACAATAATTAATAATTAAATGCAATAGGAATGTAACTGTTGGGTTGAGAATTTATCGGTCATGGTTCGAAAATCAACTATTTTGGTAGAAAATCTAACCGTTTGGTTAAAATTGAAATTTTTTGTTAACAATTCGCCTGTTTTATTACAATTGCATCTTTTGTGGTAGAAAATTCAACTAATAGGATAAAAATTAACTTTTTATGAATAATTTATCTTTTTTAGTGCAGAATTGAAGTGTATTGTTAAAAACGTCCTCTCACGTTGAAATTTCAAGTTTTGTTTAAAAATCATCCCTTTAAGTTGGTAATTAAAACGGTTTCTTGAAAATTTATTTTTTAGTTACAAATTCATATTTTCGAGGTATAAATTCAACTCTTTTGCAAAAAATTAATCTCTTTAGTTTAAAAATTAAATCTTGTGTTGAAAAATCAACCAAGTTGTTTAAAAAAACATCCCTTTCATTTGAATATTTAATTGCTTTGTTGAAAATTCAACTATTTGCTAGAAAATTTAACTGTTTGTTTGAAATTGAACTTCTTCGTTAAAAATTAGGGGTGAGGAAGTTAAGAGAAGGGTAAATAAGAGGAGGGGAAGTATGAAAGTAGGGGAAATTGAGGAAAGTATAGGAAGTAAGGGGAATTAGCTAAAAGATTGAGAAATGAGGGTAACTAGGGGAGTGAAAAGAAAGTAGGGAAGGGAAGTGATAGCTTGGGAAGCGAGAAGCAAGGAAAGTAGAAAATAAAGAAGAAGATGGGAAAGCGTGAAAGCAGACAGTAATGCGAAATGAGGTGAAGTAAACGGAGGCGAAATGAAGGGTGGAGGAGTAGAAGAAGTGAGGGAAAGGAAAGTAGGGGAAGTGAGAAGCAGAGGTATTAGAGGAAGTAAGGGTAAGTGAGCGCAGTGAAAGTTCGGGAAGTCAGGGGACATTATAGTACGTGAAGTAGGGAAAATGAGAGTGAAACAAAACTCGGGATGTAGGGAAAGTGAGGGGAAATGTTGATGGGGGGAATTAGTTAAAGTATTGTATAGTTATAGGGAAAGTAGGGCAAGTAGGAAAAATTAGAGAAAATGTTACAGAGAAAGTAGGATGAATAAGGGAAGTTGAGAGTAATGTGCAGACTAGAAGTAGGGAATATTACAGAAAAAAATTAGAAATATGTCTAAGTGAAGGGAAGTTACGGAATTAATTAGAAATGATGTTGAGTGGGAGAAGGGAGGTGATGACTGAGGAATGAAAATAGGGGGAGGGGAGTGTTAGATAGTAAAATGAGAAGGGGAAGTAAAGGAGGAATAAGTTAGGGAGAGAGACGAACTGTAAAGGGAGGGGAGGTGAAGTAGGAAAATATTGGGAGAGTAGGGGAAGGCAGATATAGATGAGGAAGTTCGATTTTAGTGAAAAAGGAAACAAAAGGCGGATGAAAGAAGAGCACGTGGACTTTTTTACTTGGTATTTTTATTTCTTGATGAGAAGAACATTTTTTCTCTTAAAATGACTTAAAATAAAAACTTTCTTAAATCAAAGAAAGTTTTCCTTGACTGAGAACCAATGAATATTTTTCTTCGATTACAAAGAAATAAAAATGTTTTTTTTTTTTTTTTTTAAATTATTCTTTTTTTCGAAAATCCAATATTGTTAATTGAAATTTTAGAAATTTCAAGAGTTTCAAGTTGAATTTAATATGCTTTTAATGAATTTTTATTAATAGAAATGCTTACTAATGAAGTTGGTCAACCACTTTGCACTACATTTCAATAATTGATTTGCTAATTATTTAAATTAGGAATATTATTAGTATTATTAGCAAAACAAATTCAGCTTTTTGATTCAAAATTCACGCATTTTGTATTTTTTAATTGAAAATGAAACTATTTCATATTTAGTTAAACATCAATCTTTTTCAGATAAAAATTCATCTAGGTTTCTGAACATTTCTGTATTTTGTATCAAGTTTCACCTTTTGTGGTTTAAAATTCTACTATTAGGTTGACAATTTTATTAAAAATAAAAATATTTGGTTAACAATTCATATATATTTTGTAAAAATTGATTCTTTTTTGACAGAAAATTCATCTTTTTGGTTGAAATTTCATTTCTTTTGTTACAAAATTAGTTTGTTTATTGAACAATAATTTTTTTAATAGAAATTAAGCCTTTCCATTGTTTGTCTAAATTTTCTTTTACATGGGCATTTAATCTTTTTTTGGGGCGAAAATTAATTTTTGTTGTCAAAAACTTAACTATCACGTTGAAAAGTTATTTTATTCTTGGTTCAAAAATTTCTTTGGTTCAAAATACAATTGTTTAATAGAAAGTTAATGTTTTTTGTTTCGATTTAATTTGTTTACAAATTTATCTCTTGCTTTGAAAAGTCCACTTTTATGGTATGTTTAATTTAATGATTCATTATTTTAATTGAAAAAATCATCTTTTTTATTTAAAAATGTAGCTGTTACTTTCAAAATTACTTTTTTTTAATTTATCTTGTTTGGTTAAAAGTCCATCTTTTTAAAGAAAATTCCTCTTTTTTATTAGAATTTAACCTTTCTAATTGAAAACTCATCTTTTTGGTTTATAATAAAAAAAATAATTATTTTATTAAAAAATGCATCAGTTTGATTGAAAATCAATTTTTGCTGCCAATTTAACTATTCCTTTTTTTAAAAGAAAAATTAAACTACTTGGTAAAAAATTATTATTTTTTAATTTAAAATTTAACTATTTATTAATATTTTTTTTTGAAAATTGATCTTTTTGTTTTTGTGCTCAAATGTTTAATTTATTATCCCGTCTTAAAAATTTTAAACAGTTTATCAAAAAATCTGAATTATGGCTTGAACTTAAAAAAAATTTTTTTTAATGTTTCAAAGAAACTTTTCACATTTGTCAATTGAAATGCTAGACAAACATTTTTTTAGATTTCCGCTTAATTATAATTAAAAAAATATCTTTGGCCTCCGAAAATTATTACCAACAATTTTTGAGTTCAAATTTTATAATTTTTTAAATATATAAAATTTGAAAAATTTCATCGCTAATAAGCTAAAATATTTAATCTTTAACATAGCATAATTTACCATATAAACCAGGGATGGCCACGGACCACTTGCAGTGCTTCCCCTGCCTCGCTTTTTCTCCGCTTTTGTTCCCTTTCTTCGAGCGC
>JAAAKG020070770.1:0-17320 GCA_010014905.2 Druon quercuslanigerum
GAAGCAGTACAGATTGGACCCGACCCATACCTGAGTCAAGCCTAAAAACCATCAGTGAAAGTTCAAAGTCTTCCTTCACCCATGCCCTGAGAACATTTTTAGATGTAACATTTCCCGCTCTTTCGATTGCCTTTGTCGAAAATTGGGGTTCGCATTTAAAAAAAATTGAAATAACCTTGAAGATCAAGTTCAAGGTTAAATTCAAGGTCACCTCTGGATTCCTCGTTAAAAGTTACTTTAAAAGTGACCTTGAACTTTTTATAAAAATATTTACCTGGAGAGATATTTAGATGTATCTTTAGGGAATTACTTTATATGTACTATTTTACACGAAAAAAAGTACGCTGTAAGATATACTCGGAAAAGTGATGAAATATTACTCTGTGGCGCAGTAACGGATTCTTTTGTGCAACCAGACAGTAATTCTTACACTTTAAAAGCAATTAGTGAATGTCACTGCAACAAACTGCAAGATTTACTCTGTGAAATTGTAAATCCGAATCCAAATCGAATAGGAATGAGTGGGAACTTAACAATGTCGCCCAGCGACATTGTTAAGTTGTTGAAATTGTTGTAGCGAGCGCTAGATACACCTAAAATTGTACATTGCGTTTCTCGCAAGAGTAGAGGTTGCAATTTTGCTCAGTAACCCTCGCTCATTCTGGAAGGAAGAATTATAGTTTTGCATTAGCAATTTCTCGCATCAACAACTAAAAGTCATAGTTTTGCCCTGCGAGGCATATACCTTGAGCCAGTTACATCACCATGTTTACACAGTTAACACACGAGAAACGTATTCTTCACTTCTATAACGCACACAAACCTAAGCATAAAGAATCTCTTTTCTGTTAATTTATACGAGTTTTGAGTCTCCTTCCAGTTTCTCCGATATAAATATGGTTACAGCCTTTGCATTCTATCAGATATACAGCTCCAGGTACATTCTCTTTATTATCCTTCTCTTTATTTTTTTAAACAGGTTAAATACCGTCAGGTACAACAGGCTAAGAACTTTACGGTAAACTGGTCGGATCCACGTATATTAAGTGGCGGCAGCATTTTCAAAGTGCAGGATCCGGACAAGTACTGTAATTTATTGCTATTTTGTTGCTAATTTGTTGCGAAAAAATTTAGTTTGTCGCTTATGTCGTTTCCGAGAAACGCGTTGCGCCGTACCGTAATATTAAGATACGGCAGCAGCATGCAGTAATTTGGGAACTGAGAAAGCTATCAATACGAGCCTGGATCCCTTGGATTTTGAGACCTACCCCTAAGTGTCTAACTCGCCCACCCCTTGGCGGTATTAAGCTGCGGCAGCACCGAAGAGCTATTTCGGGAACAGAGAGAGCTATCGACATGCGGTTGGCGGCGTCTCTTGTTGCTATTTTGTTGCTAAAAGATAGCACTACCCCCGGAACTCGAGACATACCCTTAAGTGTCGAAATCGCCCACCCCTTGGCGGTATTAGGTTACGGCAGCTCCGGCGAGCTATTTCGGGAACGGAGAGAGCTGTTGACATGCGCTTGGCGACATATTTTGTTGCTATTTTGTTGCTGAAAGATAGCACTACCCTTGGATTTTGAGACATACCCCTAAGTGTTTAACTCTCCCACCCCTTGGCGGTATTAAGCTACGGCAGCACCAGAGAGCTGTGTCGGGAACAAAGAGAGTTATCGACATGCGGCTGGCGGCATATTTTGTTGCTATCTTGTTGCTGAAAGATAGACAACCCCCGCACTTCAAGACTTACCCCTAAGTGTCGAACTCGCCCACCCCTTAGCGGTATTAAGCTGCGGCAGCACCGAAGAGCTATTTCGAGAACAGAGAGAGCTATCGACATGCGGTTGGCGGCGTCTTTTGTTGCTATTTTGTTGCTAAAAGATAGCACTACCCCCGGAACTCGAGACATACCTCTAAGTGTCGAAATCGCCCACCCCTTGGCGGTATTAGGTTACGGCAGCTCCGGCGAGCTATTTCGGGAACGGAGAGAGCTGTTGACATGCGCTTGGCGACATATTTTGTTGCTATTTTGTTGCTAAAAGATAGCACCACCCCCGGATTTTAAGACATACCCCTAAGTGTTTAACTCGCCCACCCCTTGGCGGTATTAAACTACGGCAGCACCAGAGAGCTGTGTCGGGAACAAAGAGAGCTATCGACATGCAGCTGGCGGCATATTTTGTTGCTATCTTGTTGCTGAAAGATATACTACCCCCGCACCCCAAGACTTACCCCTAAGTGTCAAACTCGCCCACCCCTTGAAGGTATTAAGCTGCGGCAGCACCGAAGAGCTATTTCGGGAACAGAGAGAGCTATCGACATGCGGTTGGCGGCGTCTTTTGTTGCTATTTTGTTGCTTAAAGATAGCACTACCCCCAAAACTCGAGACATACCCCTAAGTGTCGAAATCGCCCACCCCTTGGCGGTATTAGGTTACGGCAGCTCCGGCGAGCTATTTCGGGAACGGAGAGAGCTGTTGACATGCGCTTGGCGACATATTTTGTTGCTATTTTGTTGCTGAAAGATAGCACCACCCCTGGATTTTTAGACATACCTCTAAGTGTTTAACTCGCCCACCCCTTGGCGGTATTAAGCTACGGCAGCACCAGAGAGCTATGTCGGGAACAACTGAGCTATCGACATGCGGCTGGCAGCATATTTTGTTGCTATCTTGTTGCTGAAAGATAGACTACCCCCGCACCCCAAGACTTACCCCTGAGTGTCGAACTTGCCCACCCCTTGGCGGTATTAAGCTGCAGCAGCACCGAAGAGCTATTTCGGGAACAGAGAGAGCTGTCGACATGCGGTTGGCGGCGTCTTTTGTTTCTATTTTGTTGCTGAAAGGCACAAATGCCCCTCTAAAACTTAACAAAAGAAGAAAAAACCGCAATTAAAGAACTCATTTGGAATAAAATAATTATAAGATTACCTGCAAATGAAGGCAACACAACAGTTATGATGAATAGAGAAAACTATAACAACAGAATCATGGACCTTCTCACTGAGGATGCATACAAAAAACTTAAAAAGGAACCCACAAAAACAGTAGTCAGTAAAACAAAAACCCTTCTAAAGAAACACTTAGCCTGACAGTAAATCAATATCTAAATTAATACCTACTAATCCTATTTCTCCAAGACTTTACGAACTTCCAAAAATCCACAACAACCTTCAACTCAGGGACGATCGTCAGAGCAATAAACTCGCGTACTTACAAGCTATCACGCTTTCTCGCTAATAAACTGAATGCTTTCTCTGGAAACACTGTTACTCACGTCTAAGACTCTTTTGAATTTATCAAACAGATACAACATAAGCAATCCTAAAGACGAAAAGGCACCTTTCACTGATCCTGGATTATATAAAATTTCTTGTTCTTGTGGCAAAGTCTATATTGGAGAAACCGGGAAACTAGCTGAACATCATATCGAAACAGATCATAACATTTTATTGGATTAAAGAACTGTCATTGTAAAAACAGACAATATTTTTTGAACAAAACATAGAGAATCCATCGAAATCTTGAAGCACCATAATAAAATGAATAGGAAAAACGGTTAAAGTACCAATCGGATTTGTCTTTCCGTCCTCGTGGATTCATAAATGAGACTTGATTGGTTGATCAGGTGCGTCCTATCTCCATGGTGAAGCGCTCTGACCAATCACATGCATCGTAGAGTGCATACATAAGAACAACGTAACCTTAGTTGCATGTTAGCCCTAAAGAAGTGAACTGCAATGTTCACGAAATGTCGGCAAAAGTTGTATTTTTATACACGATTAAAACCTGATATATCTTTTTTATTATTTGTATATATATATATATCCATGCCTTTTTGCATTGTTTCTTAACCTCAGAGGCACAAATTTAGATTGTATATAGTAGATTTAATAATTTTGTATGATATTGATTAATTGTTTTCATATTATAAACGTACAGAACACCTAAGCAAATATGTCAATGATATTTATGTTCTTTCTTGGCATAATTCGTGAAATACAAATATAAGAGATAAGAAACATAAAAAAAGAGATAAGAAAAAAAGTATTGTATATTATGTAATGAAGCAGTTTTTACTTAGTTAGAATAAAATGGAGAACCTTTGTGCTCAAATCCTATTATTTGTGCTTTTCCTTAATTCTGCTGGTAAATTAAATAATATAATAATATATCTATAACTATCTAACGTTTCTAAAGGCTTTCGCAAATGAAAATTTATCTGCTTTGAGAAATTTATAATATTAGAATTGATGAATATAGTATATATTTTTTGCAATATTAATAACAATTTCGAAATTTTATTCAATAATCGTTGTCTTTTAAAATTTCGGATATTATATTTCTTAGAAACTTAAATAGCTTTTTAGCTGTTTGCGAACATTTACCTCAAGTCTTATCTGTACTTTAAAATTTATTTTTAGTTTTGTCTGTGATCTGAATATTTACAGCATGCCACCTTTATTATTGGTTGCTAAAGTAAATGAAAAATTTTATATTAAAAAAGCTAAACATTTATAAAAAAATTAAAGGGGGGATTTTAAAAGCAAACAAGCAGATTTTTATGATCAGGAATAAGTAAGATAAATTATCTTAAATTTAATAATTTATCCTATTATTTTAGCCAAACAAGAAAATTTTTATATTTCAGTAACTTATAATTAATTAGTTTCTCCGATAATTAGACTCTATCCCCACACTTTGGGTCAAATTGCATTTTTCTTGTTTAAAATCTAATATAACGAGAAACAATAGAGATAACTCAACATAGTTTTTTAAAGTAAAGTTCTTTACGCGAAATAATGGAAAATTTGTAAGAATGCCTTCATTGTTTAAACAATCGATGATATTTTGTGTTTCTTTTTTCTGAATCTCAAAAGGAAATCATGATATCAACATAATTTTTTTTTAAATTGTAGTGAATGTAATGCAGATTATGGCAAAAAATTATTAGTGTTTTCGTGGGTGGTAAAAACGATTCTAGTTATCATTTCTTCAAAGTCCTTAACTGTATGGAGGATTTCTCGCTGTCATTCTTCTTTCTAGGGGTTAGAAATTTGTTTGATGAAGCACATCTTTTAATTTGATAAAATTTAAAAGAGAGCTAACTATATTATTATTTTAATAAATCATTGATAAAATATTGGTAAGATATTGCAGCAATAATTTATTTCAATAATACTATAATAAGAAACAACTTTAAGTACTTTTTTATCATAATTTATTCAAAAAAGTATAGATAAAAGTATAGATAAAAAAGTATAGGCCTGTATCACTAACTAGTTAACAGAGACATACAACAATATTTTCAAACGAAAAGAAATATTCCTTAAATCTCATTTTAGAATATTTTATTTTTTAACAGATATAGCTAAAAAAATGAGAAATTTTTAATGTTTGTAATAACTTACAAAACTTATCGATCACTTCTTAACAAAATTTTTTGGCAGTCAACTGCAAATTACAATTTCAGAAAGTTTAAAATAAAATTTTTTCGTTGCATTTTTATGAATTTTAGAAAAATTGAAAATTAAATTAAAAAAAAATAAAATAAAAATTACCGTTAATAAAAAAAAGTATTAATTTTTGGGGTAAACCATTTAAAGAAAACCCACAAACGTTGTATAATCTTACCTTAAAGCAATATTACAAAAGTTGTATTTAATAAGAGCAAAGTTACGTCCGGGTCAAATTATAATGTCATTAAAAGTTTTAAAATGAATTATAATTAATTTTAAAGATAATCTTAACTTCTTTTTTTTTCTAGTAATAAGTTAAATACACTTAGAAAAAAGATTCTTTGATTTAAAAAAACTTTGTTTCAATTAAAGAAAAATATGCATCAGCAAATCCTACAAAAATTAATTACAATACAAGCCGATTAAAGTCGTAAAACGTTTATTATTTCGTGAATTTTTAAGAGCAAAAAAAGACAAAAATAAATGTAATATCTTCTTTTTAACTAACAAAATGGAATTTTTGGGCCCTAATTCAAGGAAAGAAAAGTGAGTTTTTAACAAAAGAGTTAAATTTTCAAACAAAGAGGTCAATCTAAAAAAAATTAATTTTTAACAATTTAATTCAGCTTATAACCAAATGGTTAAACTTACAACAACAAAAAATAAATTTTTTTTACAAAAAAGATTAATTTTTTGCCAAAAAGACGAATTTTCAAGAAAATAAAGTTGTTGAATTTTGAAGCTACTAAGATTAATCATCTACAGAACAGTTAAAGTTGTAACCCAAATATATGATTTTTTAACAAAAGAGTTAATTTTCAACCAAAAATATAAATTTTGTACAAAAATGTGGAATTTTCAAATGGCAAATATGATTTTTTAACGAGAAAGGTGATTTTCTGCCAAATAGTTCAATATTTTAAACTTTGAGGACATATGGTTTCAGCAGGACGGTGCACCTGCTCAGTATGGACGAGACTTTCGCGCTTACTTAGATGAGGTATTTGTTGATCGGTGAATAGGACGGAGGAGCACTATTGAAAGGCCAGCTAGTTCACCTGATTTGACGCCTCTACATTATTTTTTTTGGGTTATCTCAAGAATAGGGCGTACAAAACGAAACCCTAAAATTTAGAAGAATTACGGCAAAGGATCATTGATGAGTTAGCTCTCATTACCACTGATGTAAATGGAGAAAAATTCGAACACTTAAAATATGATGTTGTGCTGACTAATGCTAAAAGTCAAATGTAAGTGGCAAGGGAACTCACAAAAATCAAGCACCCCAACGTGAGAGGCAAGGGGACTCACCAAAGTCCAACACCCAACGTGAGAGGCAAGGGGACTAACGTAAATCAAGAACCCAAAGGGAACAGATTTTACTACGTCCACGTCGTTGTTTCTGGGTAACGCTAAATGTAAAACAAGGTTGAACTTAAAATAACCTGATCTGAAGCAGTACAGATTGGACCCGACCCATACCTGAGTCAAGCCTAAAAACCATCAGTGAAAGTTCAAAGTCTTCCTTCACCCATGCCCTGAGAACATTTTTAGATGTAACATTTCCCGCTCTTTCGATTGCCTTTGTCGAAAATTGGGGTTCGCATTTAAAAAAAATTGAAATAACCTTGAAGATCAAGTTCAAGGTTAAATTCAAGGTCACCTCTGGATTCCTCGTTAAAAGTTACTTTAAGAGTGATCTTGAACTTTTTGAAAAAATATTTATCTGGAGAGATACTAGAGTGTGTCGAGACTTTTTGAACACCCTGTCTACTAACCAGAAAAATTCTCATCGCTTGTGAGAAACGACCAGTGCTAGGCCAAAAATTGGCGTTGCCCCAAATGATATTTAATTTTCTTACTTCAAAGTCGAATTTTTTTTCACATGTTTCATTTTATTGTTCTATTATAACTATCTACTCTACTATTTTACACGAAAAAAAGTACGCTGTAAGATATACTCGGAAAAGTGATGAAATATTACTCTGTGGCGCAGTAAGGGATCCTTTTGTGCAACCAGACAGTAATTCTTACACTTTAAAAGCAATTAGTGAATCTCACTACAACAAACTGCAAGATTTACTCTGTGAAATTGTAAATCCGAATCCAAATCGAATAGGAATGAGTGGTAACTTAACAATGTCACCCAGTAATCCCTACTTTGTAGCGAGCGCTAGATACACCTAAAATTGTACATTGCGTTTCTCGCAAGAGTAGAGGTTGCACTTTTGCTCAGTAACCCTCGCTCATTCTGAAAGGAAAAATTATAGTTTTGCATTAGCAATCTCTCGCATCAACAACTAAAAGTCATAGTTTTGCCCTGCGAGGCATATACCTTGAGCCAGTTACATCACCATGTTTACACAGTTAACACACGAGAAACGTATTCTTCACTTTTATAACGCACACAAACCTAAACCTATAACGTAACTTAAAACTACTACATAGTATTCAAAATAGGTTTGATTAATCTTCTTTAATAATTATTAACTACATTAGCTAAAATTTTAATATTATTAATTAAATTAAAGGATGATTATTTGATTGTCATGCATATTGAAGTAAATCTGCATTTTAATTCCCAACTTCAGAATCTCTTTTCTGTTAATTTATACGACATTTAAGTCGCCTTTCAGTTTCTCTGATATAAATCTGTTTACAGCCTTTGCATTCTATCAGATATACAACTTTAGGTATATTCTCTTTATTATCCTCATCTTTATTTTTTTAAACAGGTTAAATAACGTCAGGTACAACAGGCTAAGAACGTCACGGTAAACTAGTCGGATCCACGTATATTAAGTGGCGGCAGCATTTTCAAAGGGCAGAATCCGGACTAGTGCCGTAATTTGTTGCTATTTTGTTGCTAATTTGTTGCGCAAATTTTATTTTGTCGCTTATGCCGTTTCCGAGAAACGCGTTGCGCCGTACCGTAATATTAAGATACGGCAGCAGTATGCAGTAATTTGAAAACTGAGAGAGCTATCGATACGAGCCTGGCAGCATATTTTGTTGCTATTTTGTTCCTGAAATATAGCATGACCCCCTTATGTTGAAACCAACCCCTAAGTGTCGAACCCGCCCACCCCTTGGCGGTTTTAAGCTACGGCAGCACCGGAGAGCTATTTCGGAAACGGAGAGAGCTGTTGAAATGAAGTTGGCGATATAATTTGTTGCTATTTTGTTGCTAAAAGATAGCATCACCCCCGTGTCTCGAGACCCACCCCTAAGTTTCTAACTCGCCCACCCCTGGGCGGTATGAAGCTACGGCAGCTCCGGCGAGCTATTTCTGGAACAAAGAAAGCGGTTGACATGTGGATGGCAGCATATTTTGTTGCTTTTTTGTTGCTGAAAGATAGCACCAGCCCCGCACCCCGATACCCACCCTTAAGTGTTGAACTCGCCCACCCCTTGTCGGTATTAGGCTACGGCAGCACCGGAGAGCTATTTCGGAAACGGAGAGAGCTGTTGACAAGTGGTAGGCAGCATATTTTGTTGCTATTTTGTTTCTAAAAGATAGCACCACCCCCGGAACTTGAGACATACCCCTAAGTGTCGAAATCGCTTACCCCTTAGCGGTATTAAGCTACGGCAGCACTGGATACCTATTTCGGGAACAGAGAGAGCTATCGACATGCCGTTAACGGCATATTTTGTTGCTCGTTTGCTGCTGAAAGATAGCACCACCACCGCATTCCGATACCCACCCCTAAGTGTCAAACTCGCCCACCCCTTGGCGGAATTAAGCTACGGCAGCTTCGGAGAGCTATTTCGGGAACGGAGAGAGCTGTTGAAATTCGCTTGGCGACATATTTTGTTGCTATTTTGTTTCTGAAAGATAGCACCACCCCCGGAACTTGAGACATACCCCTAAGTGTCGAAATCCCCCACCCCTTGGCGGTATTAAGCTACGGCAGCACTGGATAGCTATTTCGCGAACAGAGAGAGCTATCGACATGCCGTTGACGGCATATTTTGTTGCTAGTTTGTTGCTGAAAGATAGCACCACCACCGCATTCCGATACCCACCCCTAAGTGTCAAACTCGCCCACCCCTTAGCGGAATTAAGCTGCGGCAGCTTCGGAGAGCTATTTCGGGAACGGAGAGAGCTGTTAAAATTCGTTTGGCGACATATTTTGTTGCTATTTTGTTTCTAAAAGATAGCACCACCCCCGGATCTCAAAAACCACCCCTAAGTTTCAAACTTGCCCACCCCTTGGCGACATCAAGCTACGGCAGCTTCGGAGATCTATTTCGGGAACGGAGAGAGCTATCGATATGCGGTTGGCGGCGTATTTTGTTGCTATTTTGTTGCTGAAAGGTAGCACCATCCTCGGATCTCGAGCCCCACGCATAAGTGTCTAACTCGCCTACTCCTTGGCGTTATGAAGCTACACCAGTACTGGACAGATATTTCGGGAACAGAGAGAGCTATCGACATGCGGTTGGCGGCGTATTTTGTTGCTATTTGGTTTCTGAAAGAAAGCACTACCCTCAGATCGCGAAGCCCACTTCTAAGTGTCGACCTCGCCCACCCCTTGGCGGTATTAAGCTACGGCAGCACCAGAGAGCTAGGTCGGGAACAAAGAGAGCTATCGACATGCGGTTGGCGGCGTATTTTGTTGATATTTTGTTGCTAAAAGATAGTACCACCCCCAGATCCCGAGACCCACCCCTAAGTGTCGAACTCGCCCTCGGCATCGTAGTATTAAGCTACAAATTAGTTGCTGCAAGATGCCCGAATGCCCTGATTTTGAAAGTCATTTCCAGTCCCCGATTCAAGAACGAAATCAGCTATCGAAATGAATTTTGCCACTAGGTTATTGCTGCAAGATGCTCCGATTTCAAATTCCAGTCTGAATCCCTGCACTCACCGACGTTCTCGTAAAATTAGGGTAATATTTTCATTATATTTATTCCTAGGAACACAGAAAAAAAAAGATTGTTTATCTCAAATATGAAGGTTTGATTGCTCTTTCTTGAAAATATTTAATAACAGTTAATAAATTTTCTAACTTTTACTAAATCATTATTCAATTGTTGCACATGTGCAAACATGAACTGTGTTCCCTCCAACTTAACATTTATTACCTATTAATAAATAATTATTAACTATAAATCAATTGGCATTTGATTTATCTATATAATGCCGGTACTTGGAATCGAAAAATGCAGCGAAATATAAAAGTATACGTACATAAATCCAAATACAAAGTTAGGATTTTTAATTTCATATCGTTTTTAAGAGAACGCTATATGATTTATGCAGTCTTTGATTTTTTATTCAAATTCTTGCCAAGCCTGTGGTTGTAAAAGTAAGCAATGAAATTATAACCTGTTCGGTACAAATTATAAATAAATTTTTTAATCTCTTATTATTCAACAATGTTCGACAACATTGACGAACAAATGAAACTAACTTAAATTTTTTTAGTGAATCCATAATTTTTTCAAGTGACGAGTAAACATCGTCTGAGCCAAAGATCGAAGGAGAAAAGCAATTTTGTCAAATATTCTTCGCAGTTCATCATATATTTAGTTTGAAAACTGAAAAATAAATTTAATTGTAACCCACTGTTTTATTATCGCTTTGTAGATGACACGGTTTTATGTGTAAAACGGGATCATGTCGACAGAGTTTTAGAAATTTTTAACAAATATAATTCTCACTTACGATTCATGTATGAAATTGAAAATAACAATCAGATTAACTTTTTAGATTTAACATTGATTGAGCAAAATAATAATATAAAAACAAATTGGTATCAAAAACCAACTAGTTTCAATAAACTCATCAATTTTCATCCCAAACATACTATTCAGCACAAAAGAAACATTAATTATAATCTTATTGATACAGCTACTTTACTCGCTACTTTACTATCGATAGCTCTCTCTGTTCCCGAAATAGCTCACCGGTGCTGCCGTAGCTTAATACCGCCAAGGGGTGGGCAAGGTCGACACTTAGAAGTGGGTTTCGCGATCCGAGGGTGGTGCTTTCCTTCAGAAACCGAATAGCAACAAAATACGCCGCCAACCGCATGTCGATAGCTCTCTCTGTTCCCGAAATAGCTCTATAGTGCTGCTGTAGCTTCATACCGGAAAGGGGTGGGCGAGTTCGACACTTAGGGGTGGGTCTCGAGATCCGTTGGTGGTGCTTTCTTTCAGCAACAAAATAGCAACAAAATGAGCCGCCAACCGCATGTCGATAGTTCTCTATGTTCCTGAAATAGCTCTCCGGTGCTGCCGCAGCTTAATACCGCCAAGGGGTGGGCGAGTTTGACACTTAGGGGTGGGTCTTGAGATCCGTGGGTGTTTTTATCTTTTAGCAACGAAATAGCAACAAAATACGCCGCCAACCGCATGTCGATAGCTCTCTTCGTTCCCGAAATAGCTCTCCGGTGCTGCCGCAGCTTAATACCGTCAAGGGGTGGGCGGGTTCAAAACTTAGGGGTTGATTTTGATATTCAGGGTTGATGCTATCTTTTAGCAACAAAATAGAAACAAAACATGCTGCCAGGATCGTATCGATAGCTCTCTCCGTTCCCGAGTTAGTGTATGTTGCTGCCGTAGCTTAATAATACGGGAGGGCGCAACGCGTTTCTTGTAAACGGCATAAGCGACAAAATTAATTTTTGCGCAACAAATTAGCAACAAGTTACGGTACTAGACCGGATCCGGTCCTTTGAAAATGCTGCCGCAACTTAATATACGTGTCGGATCCCGGCTTCAATACCGGCTTGGTTGCGATCGGGTAATCTGGTCACAAAGCGGATAAAAAATGTTGTTTCAGGCAAGAAATTTTTATTTCCTAACTTATTTTTACGTGAAGTGCCACATTAAGTTGAAATTTTGGGATAGTAATTAAGAAGCACTTAGAATGCAGGGTCGATGTGGCGTTTCGTGTAAACATAAGTTTAGAAAGAAAAACTGGCAGAAATCTTTTCACGTGACCCACTTGACAGACGGCCTTAAGGCACGTTGAAAAAATACGGTAAACTTTAAAAGTGAAGTCAAGTAAACTAATTCTGGGAAGAAAATTAGAATACAATTTTAATCCCTGGTGATAGAATCTCGTGTCAATTTGGAAACCACGTGTTGATTTAAGGTTAGGAAGGCAGAAAGGAAAAATGTTTACACAGCAGTATATTTTAATTATAAATAATAATTATTAGCGCAATAAGAGCGGGTTTTCAAACTTATTACTGAAATAAGGTTGATTTTGATTGCAAGTCTCGATTTTATTTGCAAACTTTGAAGATACCACGCGACGTGAGCTCAAGGAGCATCCTCCTTCCAGGCGCGGAAGTGAAAAGTACTGAGTGTCTATGCAGACGCCAGATGCAGTAGGCGTCATAGCGGTAACATAGCGATAAATTTAAAAGGGTACGAGATAAATATTGTCTTATAATATAGAAGTATATACAAATTGTAACATTTTTTCTTTTGCACATAACAGAATCGATAACAATTTAATTTAAAAAGTTAATTCATTCCAAAAAATTTAATATTTTTTTTAAAACAATTTTAAAAATCTCATTTCTGTTTTACTGATCTAATTAACCTCAAAATTATACTTTTCAAAAAATAATTCATCGAGCGTCCATAATTACGTCCTTGAGAATGTCACGGTTTTTAAAAAATGTTTAATTTTCACTAAAAAATTAACCTGATCAGTGACTGTAAATGAGGATATTCTTTTGACTCGACACAATCAATTTTCAACTGTTTTTGTACAATCCTTTCGAATTGCAGCTACTCTTATATAACCCTTATCCCTTATATGTTATATGTTTCACTTGAAATTGACTACAGGTAATAAATTAATTATTATTGTTGTATTTTTTTTAATTAACAAAGAAACAAGTTTATAGTAATTTTTAAAGAATTTGTCTTACGTAATAATTAATTCTTAAGAAGACCTGCAATGAGGTTGAACTTTAAAGAATATTTCGACAAATGCATAATGATTCGTTGAACTTTAGAATCCTTTGTTTTATTGCATTATGACCGTATGACTAAACTAAGTTTTATACATGAAGAATAAATACGTTATTTAAATCGCGGTCGAAGAAAATTTGAGAGTGAGAGAAAACTCCAATTAGACTAAATTTAATATATATAATAAAATTATTAGAAGAAATAATGATCTCTTCCATTACAGAACAAAATTTAAAATTTAATTTTTCCAACCTCGAATTTTGTTTAACTTAAAAATATTGAGATGAATATGAATATGAATATTTTATTTAAAAATCATTATGCGGGTGTTTATTATAGGAAAAATTTGTGTTTCACAATCTCAGTCTCTTAGTTAAGATCTTCGTAAAAATTTTAATCAAATTCATAAATAGTTAATCAATTTTCTGACTTTCCTAGAAAAAGCTAATTTTAAAATGCGTTATTTGGACATGAGGCGACCAAAAAAAGTGTTATATTTTCAAATAGTAGCCCTGGATTTAAAAATGAGATTTTTTAATATGTTTCTCTTTACTTTAAAATTTTATGATAATTTCAGCAAAATTCATAATTATTTAATAAACTATATGATTATGTAATAAAATTTAATTTAAAATGCAGTATTAGTGTTTTAGTCAATATTAAAATTTAATTTTGAATATATCATTCCTTTTGATTTTTATCTGCATAATAATAATTATATCAACATTCATAACCATCCAAAAATTTTAAATATTTTTCAAAGCAATTTTTTAAAAAATTTTTAGTTAGCCATTCTGCGATAAAAATGTTTATTTTCAATATCCCTTCACTTTCAATATCCCTTGCACATGCGAAAATGGTTTTGGGTTCGCTGAACCCAAATCTAAAGTTGGATTCTTAAAATTTGCAATGGCGGATTCAGTATGACGGATACTTCAAATCTGGTCTTCAATTTTTATAATTAAAAATGGTGGATCCAATATAACGGAAACAATATTAAAAAAAATGATCGAATCCTGATAGAGTTAGTGTAACTTGGGGTTTTGTGTTCGCTAAATGAGAATATTGTATCGTATTTTCCTAATTCAAAATGGCGGATCCAATATTGCGAACAGAACGTGTTAAAAATCTTCGCATATTGCTAGAATTTGTGATACTCTAGTTTTTGGGGTCTTTGAATTAAAATCTGATTTTTAATTTCAAATATTCAAACCCGCCAATCCAATATGCCGGACCAAAATGATCAAAAATGTTAAGAACTTGATGGAATTGATCATATTCATATCCTCGCCATTTTAAATTTTAGAAATCAAGCACCCACTGCGCTGTTAGTTTGCGAAACCTGGACATACCAATAAAAGGATACGAGTAAAGTTAAGGTGATTGACATGCAATTCCTTCGCAATTTATGCGGTAAAACGCTAACAGACAAAATAATTTTTTTTAATGCGAAGCAAATGTACATGGTCGATCAACATCTAGATCATTTGGATCAGACATGATGAGTCTTGCATATGACAGTGATATTTTTACAGAATCATCACGCAGACGAGAAAACGACTGGATCCCATCTTCTCCTGAAAATAATGAGGTTTTGACTGGACGAGAAACAGAAAGCCGACTCAATCATTTGAGTTCTCGGGAAAATTTACGAGACAGGCATACTAACCAGGATCATCAACCTGTACAAATACCACTCTGTGAGTTGAAAAGTTGAAAAGTTGTTCTTCGTTTCGAAATTAATTTCAAAATGAAAATTCCACTATTTCATTTCCCGCAGAAAATTAATCTTTTTTATTAAATTATTAAAATTATTAAATTTATTAAAATTTTATATTATAGTATATATTATATTATATATTAAAATATTAAAATTTTTAAAATTAAGCTGTTTTCTTTCTGGTAAAAGTTTGCCTTTTTGAGTTAAAAGTAAATTTGTTTGGTAGGATAATTAAAATTCTGGCTTGAAGATGCGTCTTTTTGGTTGAGAAGTGAAATACCTTTTTGCAAGGTCGTTTTTTATAAAACTTGTGGTAATATTTTCTAAATTTTTTAAATTTATTTAATCAATCGTTTCTCAATTTAAAAATATCCAATATAGTGTTCTAAGAAACTGTCCGGATGACATGTTTTAACTTGCTATTTATGTAAGCAAGCTATAGTAATGCATAATATTTTAAAAACCGGATTTCTACAGTAAACATTTGCTCATTAGGATAATTTAAAATTGATGCAAGAACGGAAAACATTTCTTCATACGAGGCAAATTCTTTTAACTATGATATAAAAACTCTTCAATTAGCATAATTCAAAGGGATGCATGAATATAAAAGATTTTTTTATCATCAATTTTCAAATAAAATAATTCTGAAAATTCTTGTACAAAATTAATAAAGTTTGGAAAGGAACAGCGTGTGGCGAAACTTCCCTCTTCTCTTTTCCAAATGGAAAATTACCATTCCAAATAGAAAATTTGATTGCCTAATTTGTCATTACATTTTGTTATTTTGAATTTTTCATAAATTTATACTTTTTTAAGTCTGCAAATTAATTCGTTGCCTTTACTTTAATTTTGTATAACTTTGTGTTTAACTGGATTTGTTTCCCACTAGTTTTCCGCAAACTGAAAGGACGAAACTTTAGCTTGAAAGCAGAGTATAATAGGTGGCGGCCCTGCGGACTTTAGCTAAAAAATCATTAGTCAATAACATGGAATCCGACAAGGAACATTTGAGAAACTGCGTTTTCCCTACATTCCCAGTAAGAAAACCATTCCTGTGTCTAATGCTCCTTGCCGGACGATATTATCTTCGCCAATACTTTTTGTCGTTACGTAGGAGTGCTCAAAAATCGTTGAGACAAAATCTGAACAGATCCTGTTACGAGAAGATTACTTTCTTGTTTAGTCGAAAGTACCAATAATCGGTTTATAGAAAACATCTTCTCAGAGATGCATTTTATCACAAAAGTTACAGCAATATGATTTGTAAAATATATATAAGTCATTGCTTTCGTGCCCAGAGGACGGCCGGCTAGCATAAGATAGGATCACATAAACTCCCATCTAATGCAACGCTGCTGAATACTTGTGACCTTCTCAGTATAAAAACATCAATCCACGAAGACTCTCTTGGTTCCAAACCCCCCCCCCCCTTCTATCCGACCTGTTCACTGTCACCTTCCTTGAAAAGAGGTTCTTTTTTGACGCTGTGACACTACTTAGAAAACTGTCGTTTTCTATCAGAAGAAACAACATTCCAATAATTGTTCTTCAAGTCTCCATAATTTTTTAATTCGAAAACTTCCTTTTCAACTTCTGGCCTAAATTCCTCGTTTTTTGTCTTCAAATATTGTAAGCTGACGAAACAACAGCAAAATGGAAACGAAGATGTAGCTGTTTACTGTCAATTAATCATGAATGTAACTTTTAAAGTATATTATAGTATATTTCAAAGTATATATGCAGGTATATTAACAAAATTCGATTATTCTGAACTATCTGTTGATTCTGTTGACGGAGGAAACAAGGATAAACAAATTTTGAAGAAGTTCTGTCCACCATCTTCCATTATATTAATAACATAATCCACAACAAAAATTTCTCTTTTCCAAACTGCATCAATGAGCTCATCAGCATCAACCCCAACAGCAGGTCCTTTTTTCATATCATTCTTGAACAGATTCTTTGCCAGCAGAATGTCTGATAAATAAAGTAAATTTCCTCATGTGATTAAGGGGGGAGCCTGAATTAGGAGGCCGAAAAATCAGTGATCAGTAATCAATGAACCTACAAAAAATTTTTCATGAAAAAATAATAATAATAACATTGTTTAAACAAATATCTTCGTACACTCTGGCATTCGCAATTTTTATCTGAAACGTACCAGACAAAAAAATTATCAAATAGTTTATGATTCTCTTC